>JAYMTK010003750.1:0-11904 GCA_036897405.1 Pelargonium myrrhifolium | reverse complement strand
CAAATAACAATGATCTAAAACAATTATTAGCGAAATTAAAATCACAATCAAACAGAATGCGGAAATAAATATGAACATTAATACCTCCCGCCATAGCTTGTTGAGTTCTAGTTCCAAGTTTGTGTCCTTTGCTAGAACGGAATGATGCTTCTAAATTGTTTCGAGCTCGGTTATTGATTTTTTTTAATTTTTCGGCGAGATTTTGCAAATTTTCGGTGAAAATATGCAATTTCTGGATTGTAACGGCGAGACCCATTTAGATAGGTTTATGATAATTGGGGACCCAAATAGGTAGTTTACATAATTGAGGACCCAAATAGGTCGATTCCTAATAATTGGGGACCCAAATAAGTAGTTTAGTCAGTAGCTTTCAGTAACTCCAGGAGCATTTGGTCATTGACCAAATTGTCACAACAAGAGATAGGCAATGAAGAATGAGCTCAACAACTCTTTTTTTGTCAGTGAAATTGATCCAAAATCAACAAAAATTAAACAAAGCCACAAAATGTACAAATCAGATTAAACATACACAAATCTCACACAAATAACAGTTAACTCTAACCCTATATACAAAATAAATCCTTAAAAATTGAATACATATAGAAAACTGGCGGAGATGGAGCCAGAGACGTCGGATCCGGACAGAGATTGAGGCGAAGCTGCCGGATGGAGCCAGAGGTTGAAGTTGCGTCGTCGGAGCTGGACGGAGCCGTAGTGGCCTACGCTGGACGGAGTCGGAGTGGCGGAACGACGAAAAAAGGCAGAGATCTCGTCGTCGTCGTGGCGGAACAACGGAAGGAGGGGAGGCCATGTCGGATGGAGGCGAAGATCTCTGCTGCCGGAGATGCTGTCGACGGAGGGTTTGTTGTAGCTGAGAGAGTGGGTAGGGTTTGTTGTGGTTGAGAGAGAAATGAGTTGAGAGAGAGAGAAATGTTATAGGGTTTGAGAAAATGATATTTTATATTGGTAGTTTAGGGTAGGTTAGAATTTAACTATGGTTAGGTTAGAATTAAATTATAGTTAGGTTAATAATAATAATAATAATAATATTATTATTATTATATGATATAGTAAAAAAAATTAAAAATGGTTGACCGTTTATTTCCATTTACAGAACAACGGTTAACCGTTTCTATACTAAATGTAACTCCTGAAGGGAGCTATTTTTAGTGTACAAATGGATAACCGTTTTTTACATGTTGGAAAACACAGTCGACCGTTATTCATAAGACAAAACGTAGCTCTTAAAAGGAGCTGAAAGGAGTTACAGGGTTGACCGTTATTCATAAGTGGTTAACCGTATCTACACAACTTTGAAAATGAGGTATTTTTAATTAAATTATTGTATTTCTTCTATTTTTGTCATTTATTATTTATTAAAATATTTAATTACTAATACCATAGGCATTTTGGTCATTTACACTTTTTAATTGACTTACCAGAGTTTTTTAGCAAACATAACACCCTATTTACCTTGACTTACCGAAGCTTTTTAACAAACATAAATGACTTACCGGACCAACTACTTATCGAGACTTACCGATTTCATCACCTACTTACCGAAACTTACCGGAGGTGATCCAGGTGAAACAAACAAGTTTACCTAGTGGCATTAATCCTTACTCTTTCCAATCAAATTGCGAACATCAGAGGATCGAAATACTACCCCAAATTGTAAGTTGTAATTAATGAATTTAGAAGGATCTGAGGGAAAAACAAACGACTGGTGTGTGCTTTTTTGTTGTATTAATAATATTATTATATTTACAAATGACCCCATATACACATCTACGTCGTGATGACGACATATTTGTCCTTTCTCCTTCTTGTACGGACGTCTATGTGGCTTTTGCATTTCCTTCTATTTCTCGTTTCACCACATCACAAACTATCTCCAGCCCTTGCTTGTTTGTTTACACTGCATGCTCCTTGAAGGAGGTGTCATGTAGTATTTTTGGTAAGTTGATTTATGTCAGGTAGGATATAGTTTGTTTGTCATAATCAACAAAAAAAATCAACTTACGAAAGGTGTAACAATGAATATCTCCATTTGACCTCCGGTGGAAGGCAAAAGCTGCTAGACTAAAATTGGTCCAGTAGCAAACAGTAACTCTAGTAGGTGAATATAAATGACCAAAATGACCTCTAATACAAAAGAGTAGAGAGGGTAACCAACAACTTTTTTTTATTTTTTTTATTTTGATATATTTATAAACAAGATCATACACAAAATCCATAAAATTGAACAAAAACCAAATCAATTTACAAAATAAACAATACCAAATCAGTTTACAGATCCTTAAAAATAACCCTAATAAATTTACAAAATAAATTCCTAAAAGTAACAAAATCCAAATCGAACTAACTGGAAGGTTGACCAGCGGTGCACGACAATTTTCGGTTGGTGGAGGCTGGTGGAGGCGGAGGGAGAGGAAGAAAGAGAGATCGTAGAGATGGTAGTGGTGCATGAAGGCGGCGAGTCGGAAAAAGGCCACAGCGGACATAGGCGTCTTCTCCTCGTTGTCGGACTGGCGGAGAAGACTTCAGGCGGAGCCGGAGAGAGAGAGAGGTGGTGGTTGAGGCCGCCAGAAAGGAGGGAGCCGAAGGTTGGAGGTGCATGGGAGGGAGATGGAGAGGAAAGAGAGGAGAAAGAGGCGGATGAGGTTAAAATGATGAAGGAGAGAAAAGAATAATATATATCTGGGGCTTAGCTTAACTTAGGTAAGTTGTTAGGTTAGGTTAATTTAACTTAGGTTAGATTCTTCTTCTTCTTCTTCTTCTTCTTGCTACTCTAAAAATCTCAACAAATAGAAACATGACATGTGGCCTCTGGGGGTCCACGACACCCACATCAGAGCCTACAAACGCGGGCCTCGACAGCAGAAGTCACCACTCTCTGGGACCATAGGGATCAAGCCTTGGTCCCTGGACCCTCAGAGGATCCATGCCTTATGGACCCAAGGAATGGTCCCACTCGCGAGATGCGTGGTCTGCGAACCACGACCAAAGAGGACGATCCCGAGGCACCAACCCCTAGTCTGAGCCCTTCCAGCTCGGACAACGCATACCAAGCGATGCCATGACATCCACCAAGTTTGGGAACGGACCGAGTCAAGTGATCCTACTCACTAGGTCCAAGCCCAGACCGAGCATGTGGATGGTGCCATCATTGAGTAACCCAAGCTTGGTGCCCACGTAGAGGGACCCACTTTCCCTCAGCTGAGTTGGGATCCAACAGTAAGGCGACACTTGTCGGCCAACAAGGAAGGGGACAGAGCAGTCCTCCTATGATTCAGACAATCAAACCTTATAGGTACTGACACGTACCCTATATCCCATCAAGTAACGCCTATAAGTACCCCCCTTTCCACTCTTGGAGGAGGGATCCCTGATTTTTGAATTCTGAGAGATTGAGTAACCTTATCTTCTTAGTTTTCATTTGAGTGCTACATTCTTTCTCTCTCTGAACTCTCTCTCTCCCTCTCTCTCTCTCTCTCTTTTGAGCCCTCGTGCTCCTTAGTGTTTCCTCCGAGAACTTATTCTCACACCAGAGGCGGTGTCCCGGAAACACTTTCAGGTATCATCGTTCTTGGGTGTGTTGGTTTTGCAGGACTTAGGGCCCATGAAAATGTACAGAGAAACATCCATTGAAGCACATACCATCCACCTCAAATGCAAACCCAGTTGAAGAATAAGAAAGCCATCCCAAACACTCACCTCACACTATACACTTTTCCTACACCATACACGATACGACAGTCAAGTGGTGCGTTTAGAACCTTCGCACATTTTAAACGCATCAGCTTTGGTTCCATTGTCGGGAATGACTTGAAAGCCACCGTTCCCCTACCTCGAACGACAAAGGAAGACGATGGGTATAGCTGGTATGGCTCCCAAGAAGGGCGCTTCCAGACCAACAGCTAGCCGGATGGCAGAGATAGCCTTACGGGTCCAGCCTGGTCCGTCCCAGGTCCGCTTTTCCGGATCCACTCATGAGGAGCTGGGGGCCAAGAGGACCTAGCAACCAGAGAAGCCACCTCGGTCCGAAATGAAATCCGGTCCCGAGAACGCAGGGACCCAATCCCTTCTGACCCCAACCTGCCAATAGGCGAGGCACCAGCCTCGCTGCCAGAGGACCCCTTAGTCGCTGGACTAAGGGCTGTAATGGGCAAATTTACCGTCCAGATGAACACTCTTATTGACGCGGTCTCAGCGCGCCGGACCGTGGTCCCAGAAGCACCGACGGACCCTGCCGACTAGGACCCTCCTCGCCGTCCCATAGTGGCGACCGGAAGGACCAAAAGAGAAGGAGTTCCCACCCGTGGTGAGTATACGCACCGGGAATAGAGGACCCTGCCCCCTACCAGGCAGACGCAGAGGGTCCCGTCTAACCATCATGTCGACCGGACTCGCCGAAGCAAGGAGACATGTTCTCTCTCGCTTGGGACCCCAAGGGGCTCCCAAAGACCGTAGTTGCGACGGCCGGACCCAAACCGGGCATTACCGCCAAACAGAGAGAAATCCCAGAGCAAAGGGATTCGGGGAGTCCTATGTGGACGGATCGCGGACTAATGATCCGGCCCACCATGTGGCCACCTCACTTGCAGATGACCGGACCCTCGACAGTCCGCGTCACAGGAGAAACGATGGGACCAATGAGAGCCCGGCCATCCACGCCTCTAAATTCAGATGAAAGCATTGCGCGACCAGATCGCCATAGCATCCACATTCCCTGTCACTGTGGGAACAAGCTCGGCCACAAGCAACCCTCTCAGCCTGACCCTCAGGTTGATTCCCGCAGACCCGAGATACAGACTCGGTGAAAGGAAATTCAAGTATGACGGTCTCACGAAGGCGATTGAGCACATGACGACCTTTGAGTTGAAGATGGATCAACAGACCTACTGATCTCCTTCCTTTTCAGCCAAAGGTCCCCCAAGTCACTGTTGTGAAGAAGCACACTCTACTAAACGCCACCTACTAGGAGGTATGTGACTACTTATTGTCCCGTAATGAGGTACCTATCCCCAAGGTCCCCGAGGGAGAGGTTCGGGTCAAGAACTCTTCAGAGTACTGCACTCTCCCCAAGTGCTACGGGCACAATATAGAGGATTACTTCCATCTCTCCAATTACATGGAGAGGATGATAGCCGATGGGAAGCTGGGCTAGTTCGTGGATAAGACTGGCCAAGGAGTCAAGAGAGGCCGAGAGGCCATAGACGAAGCTAGAGGGTCCAAGACGGTGAACAAGGTAAACTGGTACGCAGAGGAAACCATGACCATCGAGATGATAACCGAGAGGTCCAACCAGGGGAGGCGGTACACTATCTCCCATGTCAAGAAGAATATCGACTCCTTCAAGAAGATGGAGGGGACCGTTATTGATCCAGAACCTATGGTGGAAGGGACCCCTGATTGGTCCAAAGTCATCTACTTCAAAGATGAAGAGCTTGCTCCCAAGGCAATGAAGAAAAGAGCCCCTGATCATCAAGGTGGCCATCTTCAGCCAGAATATCGCTAGGGTCTTCATAGACAATGGCAGCCAGGTCAATATTCTGTACTGGGATGCGTTTTAGAAGCTGGGTTTGAAGGAGAGCTCACTGAAGGAGTTCAAGGGTGTCCTGATGGCCTTCAACGACGCCATCACCACCGTCAAGGGAACGGTCACCCTTCCAGTGACCTTGGGGGAGTTACCAAAAAAGAAGACTCGCGCTTGTGAGTTCATGGTTATTGATATACCCTCGGACCATAATGCCATCTTTGGCCAACCGTTGATTGACGAATTCAAGATGGTCCCGAGCGGAAATCACCAGAGGATCAAGTTCCCTACAAGCTTGGGAATCTCGGTCCAGCTCGTGAGCCCGAGGACAGTCTGGGAGCATCGGGTAAAGAAGCTGAAGGGGAAGGATGTAGTGGGAGCAATTTATCCCTCCCACAACATGAAGACTCTGATGTTGAAAGAAGGGAATGCCCTAAATCTCGCAGGTAAGAAAGAAGTCCCGTTTGCTGTGAGGGACCAGGACAAGGAACCTAACGTCCGCCAACATCCTAGTGACAAGAGGGGACTAGGCGTGGACAACAAGACAAAGGAAGCTAAGAGCGAGGCTCCCGTCCCAGCAAAGAAGAAGAAGCTGAGTGAAGAAAAGGAAACCAACGAGTTTAAGGCGAGCGGTGTGGCTCCTGCCATGAAATCAAAGAAGAAGTCAGTGGTCTCACCCCACTAAGACATCTCTGAACCGAGCTCCAAAGAGGTTCCAAAGAAGAAGTAGACGGGGTCTGCAGTCCAACAGTTCAGACCCAGCAGCGCAGTCCCACCCGCGAAGTCTAGACTAGGCCAAGTGACAGCATCCCCAGGACATGGTCCCGAAGGCCTGCACCTTTGCCCTCAATGCAAGGCGACCCAAGCGAAGAAAGTGGAAAATAAGAAAGTCATTGAAGGTGACATGGTCCTGAGCTGCAGAATCGAAGTAGCCCTAGACGAGTGCGGTAATCTAGATGAGGTCTGCCCGGAGGCCAGGAATGAGACCGAGGAGGTGCAGTTGGACCATCCGTGAAACGCCAACAACACCAAGAAGTTCTATCTCTTGAACATAAGAAGAACATGTAGTTGCCCTAGGCCAACACTTGTAAAGAAAAAATTTCTTGAATGAAATGAAGAAGTGTTCTGCCAATCTACTATCAAAGTAAACGGATTGCACAAGTCGTGATAATCACGGGACCTCGGTCCGTGCTGAGACAATCAAGGCCCCTGAGAGGACCAATGAGTATATTCCCAGGAAAGAGAAAATTCCCAAATCCCTCCATGGGACCAAATGGGATGAGTATATTCTCAGGGATTAGAAAATTCCCGAATCCCTCCGCGGGACCAAATGGGATGAGTATATTCCCAGGGATGAGAAAATTTTCAAGTCCCTCCACGGGACCAAATGGGATGAGTATATTCTCAGGGATGAGAAAATTCTCAAATCCCTCTGCGGGACCAAATGAGATCAGAAAATTCCCAAATCCCTCCGCATGACCAAATGGGATGAGTATATTCCCAGGGATGAGAAAATTCCCAAAGTCCTCCGCGGGACCAAACGGGATGAGTATATTCCTAGAGATGAGAAAATTCCCAGGTTCCACCAATGACCAAATGGGATTAGAATATTCCCAGGTATGAGAGAAATCCCAGGTCCCTCGATGAGACCAAGTGGGATGAGTAAATTCCCAAGTTCCTAAGGGACAAGAGGAGATTGATATCGAGGAATTGCCAAAAGACACGCGGGTACTGTGTGTTGATGGATTCGCAAACAAGAACCAAGGAGGGGCAGGGATCATGCTCGACCCCCGAAGGGACCAAGGAGGCATGGGCGTTGAGACTAGAGTTTAAGGTCTCCGACAACCAGACCGAGTATGAAGCACTCATTGGGGGGACTAGAGATGGCAATTCAAACGAGGGTTAGAAGTGATTCACAACTTGTTGTGAACCATGTTCGGGGGGAGTATGGGGTATGGAACCCCGTCCTACAACAATATTGGGATAAGGCTGCCCCTCTAGCGAAAAAATTTGAATACTGCCACGTTTGCCAAATTCCAAGAGAGAACAACGAAGAAGTCGTTTTTCTTTCCAAATTGGCATCTCCAGACTACGACATTGTCCCCAAGGGATTAGAAAATTCCCAGGTCCCTCGATGGGACCAAATAGGATGAGAACATTCCCGAGGGATGAGCACATTCCCAAGTCCAGACTTTTGGTGACAAAGCCCAAAGAGACCAAAGCCCAATGATAACCTCGGCGGAATCCGCGGGACCAAATATGGTCCCATCTAGGACTTAAGCAATGTGTTGTGGCAAAGAAGAATACGTAAAAGAAGCAAAAGACAATATTTATGCAAAGAAATGAGATTTTCAGTTACTTTTAGAAAGTACAAAAGTCCTATGCTCTAGATACAAAAAATGGGGTGCGGCTCATTCTAGGAGCTCTCTTCCTCATCACTCGGGGCAGTGGGCGGAGGTGCCTGATGAACGGGGTGATTGGATAAGTCTGAAAATGTTCCGACAGATGAGCCCGACACATCAATTACATAAAGCATGTGGGGAGCCTGATGAACGGGGTGATTGGATAAGTCCGAAAATGTCCGGTTCGATCTCGACTAGGAGCCGATCGGGGGTCGATAAGACGCCGGATCGTACCGAAATTATGCGCGCTGACTCTTTAACACGTAATATATGGGTAGGCATCGCCGAAAACAAGAAATTTCCGATGGAAACGAGCGGTTTGTTATGTGGAACCCAAATGTTAACTTGTTCATTTCGAAGTAACACTGTGTCTAGTCACCAAGAGGCGATTTTGCGTGTGAGAGGGACTGGGCGATTGGATAAGTCCAAAAATGTTATGACGGATGGGCCCCACATATCAATTACATAAAGCGTGTGAGGAAAGAGGCTGAACCGAGGCAAATAAATTCGGAATCGGAACGAATTGAAATTTTTGGTTCGATTCCGGTTAAGGGGCGATCGGGGGTAGATTAGACGCCGGATCTTACCGAAATTATGCATGCTGACTCTTTGACACGTAATATAAGGGTATGCATCGCCGAAAACAAGAAATTTTCAATGGAAACGAGCGGTTTGTTATGTGGAACCCAAATGTTAACTTGTTCATTACGAAATAGCAATGTGTCTAATCACCAAGATGCGGTTTTGCGTGTGAGAAGGACGGGGCGATTGGATAAGTCCGAAAATATTCCGACGGATGGGCCCGACACATCAATTACATAAAGCGTGTGGGGAATGGGGCTGAACCGGGGGGAATTGGTCCGGAACCAAACCGAATTAACATATCAGGTTCGATTCTGGTTAAGGGCCAATCGGGGGTCGATTAGACGCCGGATCGTACCGAAATTATGAACGCTGACTCTTTAACACGTAATACAAGGGTAGGCATCGCTGGAAAAAAAAATTTCTGATGGAAACGAGCGGTTGGTTATATGGAACCCATATATTAACTTGTTCATTAAGAAGTAGCAATGTGTCTAGTCACCAAGATGCGATTTTGCGTGTGAGAGGGATGGAGCGATTGGATAAGTCCGAAAATGTTCTGAAGGAAGGGCCTTACACATCAATTACATAAAGCGTATGGGGAATGAGGCTTAACTGGGGGGAATTGGTCCGGAACTTGATCGAATTTAAATGTCTGGTTCGATTCCGGCTAAGGGCCGATCGGGGGTCGATTAGACGCTAGATCGTACCGAAATTATGCGTGCTGACTCTTTAACATGTGATATAAGGGTAGGCATCGCCGGGAACAAGAAATTTCCAATGGAAACGAGCGATTGGTTATGCGGAACCCAAATGTTAACTTGTTCATTACGAAGTAGCATTGTGTCTAGTCACCAAGATGCAATTTTGCGTGTGAGAGGGAAGGGGCCATTGGATAAGTCCGAAAATGTTCCGACAAATGGGCCCGACACATCAATTACATAAAGCGTGTGGGGAATGGGGCTGAACCGGGGGGAACTGGTCCGGAACCGGACCGAATTAACATATCAGGTTTGATTCTGGTTAAGGGCCGATTGGGGGTGGATTAGACGCCGAATCGTACTGAAATTATGTGCGCTGATTCTTTAACACTTAATATAAGGGTAGGCATCGCTGGGAACAAGAAATTTTCGATGTAAACGAGCGGTTGGTTATGCAGAACTCAAATGTTAACTTGTTTATTACAAAGTAGCAGTGTGTCTAGTCACCAAGATATGATTTTGCGTGTGAGAGGGGTGAGGCGATTGGATAAGTCCAAATATATTCCGACGGATGGGCCCGACACATCACTTAGATAAAGCGTGTGGGGAATGGGGATGAACCGTGGAGAATTGGTCTGGAACAGGTCCGAATTATAATGTCCGGTTTGATTCTGGCTAAGGGCCGATCGGGGGTCGATTAGACACCGGATCGTACCAAAATTATCCTCGCTGACTCTTTAACAGGTAATATAAGGGTAGGCATCGCAGGGAACAAGAAATTTCCGATGGAAATGAGCGGTTTATTATGTGGAAACCAAATGTTAACTTGTTCATTATGAAGTAGCATTGTGTCTAGTCACCAAGAGGCGATTTTGCCTATGAGAGGGACGGGGCGATTGGATAAGTCTGAAAATGTTTCAACGGATGGGACCGACACATCAATTATATAAATCATGTGGGGAATGGGGCTGAACCGGGGGGAATTGGTCCGGAATCGGACCGAATTAAAATGTCCGGTTTGATTCTGGTTAAGTGCCGATCGGAGGTTGATTTGACGCCGGATCGTACCGAAAATATGCGCGTTGACTCTTTAACACGTAATATAAGGGTAGGCATCGCTAGAAACAAGAAATTTCTGATGGAAACGAGCGGTGGGTTATGTGGCACCCAAATGTTAACTTGTTCATTACGAAGTAGCAATGTGTCTAGTCACCAAGATGCGATTTTGCGTGTGAGAGGGATGGGGCGATTGGATAAGTCCGAAATTGTTCCGAGGGATAGGCCCGACACATCAATTACATAAAGCGTGTGGGGAATGGGGCTGAACCGGGGGGAATCGGTCCGGAAACAGACCAAATTTAAATATTCGGTTCGATTTCGGCTAAGAGCCAATCGGGGGTCGATTAGACGCCGGATCGTACCGATGCGTGCTGACTCTTTCACACGTGATATATGGGTAGGCATTGTCGGGAACAAGAAATTTTCGATGGAAACGAGCAGTTGGTTATGTGGAACCCAAATGTTAACTTGTTCATTACGAAGTAGGAATGTGTCTAGTCACCAAGATACGATTTTGCGTGTGAGAGGGATGGGGTTATTGGATAGGTCCGAAAATGTTCCGACGGATGAGGCCGACACATCAATTACATAAAGCGTGTGGGGAATGGGGCTGAACGGGGGGAATCGGCCCAGAACCAGACCAAATTTAAATGTTCGGTTCTATTCCGGCTAAGGGCCAATCGGGGGTCGATTAGCCACCGGATCATACCGAAAATATGCGCGCTGACTTTGTAACACGTAATATAAGGGTAGGCATCGCCGGGAACAAGAAATTTTTGATGGAAACGAGCGGCTGATTATGTGGAACCCAAATGTTAACTTGTTCATTACGAAGTAGCAGTGTGTCTAGTCACCAAGATGTGATTTTGCATGTGAGAGGGGTGGGGCGATTGGATAAGTCCGAAAATATTCCAACGAATGGACCCGACACATCAATTACATAAAGCGTGTGGGGGAATGGGGCTGAACCGGGGGGAATTGGTCCGGAACTGATCCGAATTAAAATGTCCGGTTCGATTCTGGCTAAGGGCCAATCGGGGGTCGATTAGACGCCGGATCGTACCGAAATTATGCGCGCTGACTCTTTAATACGTAATATAAGGGTAGGCATCGCCGGGAACAAGAAATTTCCAATGGAAACGAGCGGTTTATTATGTGGAAACAAAATGTTAACTTGTTTATTACGAAGTAGCATTGTGTCTAGTCACCAAGAGGCGCTTTTGTGTGTGAGAGGGACGGGGCGATTGGATAAGTCCGAAAATGTTTTGATGGATAGGCCCGACACATCAATTACACAAAGCGTGTGGGGAATAGGGCTAACCCGGGGTGAATCATCCCGATACCGGACCAAATTTAAATGTCCAGTTCGATTCCGGCTTAGGGCCGATCGGGGGTCGATCAGACGCCGGATCGTACCGAAATTATGCACGATGACTCTTTAACACGTAATATAAGGGTAGGTGTTGCGTCTGAAAATCTTCAGAGGCTTGTTGGTGTTGACTGATTCTGACTTTTGGGTCGCTGAAGCTGTTCCCGGCTATATCCTCAAGCCGGAGTGGTTGCGTCTTCACTGGTGATGCCTGCACAGGGTAACGCACCAAAAACGATGACCCCAGAGTGT
>JAYMTK010003749.1:0-11905 GCA_036897405.1 Pelargonium myrrhifolium | reverse complement strand
GACTAAAAGGTCCTCTGGCGGCGAGGCCAGTAACTCGTTTGTTGGCAGGATGGCGCCAGAAGAGATTGGGTCCCTTCGTTCCCGTGACCGGACCTCGTCCTCCTCTCGAATCTTATTTCAGACCGAGGTGGTCCTTCTACTTGCTAGGTCCGCCTGGTCTCCAGCTCCCTCATGGGTGGACCCAGCCGAGCGGATCTGGGACGGACCAGGCCAGACCGATGAGGCCATCTCTGTCATCTGACCTGCTGTCGGCCTGGAAGCGCCCTTCTTGGGTGGCATACCAGTTGTACTTCTCGTATTCCTTTGTCGTACGAAGTAAGGGAACAATGGCTTTCAAGTCGTTCCCGGAAATAGAACCAAAGGTGATGCGTCCAAAATGTGAGAAAGCTCTAAACGCACCACTCGACCGTCGTATTATGTATGGTGTTGGAAAAGTGTATGGTGTGAGGAAGATGCTTGGGGTGGCTTTCTTACTCTTTAACTGGGTTGTGTGCGGGGTAGATGGTTTGAGCTTCAATGGTTGTTTCTCCGTACGTCTTCGCGTGCCCCAGATCTTGCAAAACCAACACATCTAAGAACGATGATACCCAGAAGTATTTTCGGGACACCGCCTCCGCTGTGAGAATGAGTTCTCGAGGAAACACTAAAGAGCACAAGGACTCAAGAGAGATAGAATTTAGAGAGAGAGAGAGAGAATGCAACTAAGAAGATAAGGTTACTTCAAGCTTCTCAGAACTCAAAAATCAAGGGTCCCTCCTCCAAGAGTGGAGGGGGTATTTATAGGAGTTACCTTATGGGATGGGGGGTACGTGTCAGTACCTTTGTGGTTTAACTGTTTGAATCATGGGAGGATTGTTTTGTCCCCTTCCTCGTTGGCCGACAAGTGTCGCCTTGCTGTTTGATCCCAACTCAGTTGAAGGTGAGTGGGTCCCTCTATGTGGGCACCAAGTTTGGATGACTCAGTGATGGCACCATCCGCGTGCTCAGCCTGGGTTTGGATCTAGTGAGTAGGATAACTTGGCTCGGTCCGCTCCCAGACTTGGTGGATGTCATGGCATCGCCTGGCATGCGTTGTCTGAGCTTGAAGGGCTCAGACCAGGGCGTGGATGCCTTGGGATCATCCTCACTGGTTGTGGTCCGCAGACCGTGCATCCGGCGAGTGGGAACACTACTTGGGTCAATGAGGCATGGGACTCCCTGGGGGTCCAGGGACCGAGGCTTGATCCCTACGGTCCTAGAGAGTGTTGACTTCTGCTGTCGAGGCCCGTGCTTGTGGCCTCTGATGTGGGTTCCGTGGGCCCCAGAGGTCACGTGTCATGTTTCTATTTGGTGAGATTTTTAGGGTGGCATCAGTCATTGTATTAGTTCTGATTGTATTATGTTGATTCTTAATGAAAGTTGTGCCTTAACACTTTTCTCTTCAAAAAAAAAAAAAAAAATACAAGAGTTTTAGTTATTTAAACTAGAGCTATCATTTTTTTTTTTTCATACATAAAATACTTTTGGGAGAGATCATTTTTTTTTTGCATACATAAAATACTTTTGGGAGAGATCATTTTTTATGATGCATGATTGAATGCACTTCAAGAAATTATTCACTGCATGTGAGTTCGCTGAAACTTGAAACAAAAACGACTATGTGGTAGGATCGATGTTACAAAAAATGGCTCTTAACACTTCAGTGGTACTATACACTAAAATATTCGAAATCACAAGTAAATTGTTATGTCATTTATTTGTTATCCTTTTTTTTTAAAGGCATTTCCAAATAAGTACGTAGGTAGATCGACTCGAGACCTAGATATCTCAAACAGGAAGCCATTATCAACATTCAAGATCAACTATTTATGATGCAAGTTGTAGTATACAAATAAGTAAAAGTATAATAAGTTTAAAAATGATGTAGCAGTGAAGAAATCAGGTCACACACTCACATGGTAGAAACATGATGGAATATAAAAACAAATTGCTTTTGACCGTGATTTAAATTGTCATTGGTCATTTTAAGGCTTCTTAGATGGTGTTTTAAGATTTTAACTGTTTGCAAACATAGTTTGATTAGTTTTGCGATTTTGATTAATTTTTCTATTATTTCCTATTTTGATTTTGATTAATTGCAACTGATATAAATTTATATCAGTCAACTGATGCCCATATTACTCTCTCTCCCTCTCTCTTTCTCTCTCTATATATATGTTGACATTAGCTCTTTTTTTAGGTTTTATTTATTTATTTTATCATTATTTGATAAAAATCATTATTTATTCCTATATTGTTATTGTATTATCATTCACTTATTTCATTTTTGCATAGTCATCCATCAAGTGGTGTCAGAGCTTTACATTTTTCTTTAATAACCAAACAAATGCAAGCTAATCCAAGGTGCGATTGCCCTTGTGATTGTGATTGTGTTGGTAGGGAACGTGAAGTCATCCCTATAGACAACAAAGACCAATGTTCGAGGGAATAAGAGAACGGAAACTTGCAAAAACAAGTTTAAACCCTAACTATGTTGCAGACACAACATGAGATTAATCTTCTAGAGGATGGAGAACCAGTAGATGGTACGACTACTGTGGAGAAGGTCAATCCAGAGTAACATGACTATCCGTTTGTTGGTGGTTATCACAATATAGACCCCAAATGTGTTTTCAGAATACTATCTTGAAAATGTGAGTATGATCTTGGCCAGAAATCACAATAACTTTAGCAAATATTTATAAAAAGATCAAAAAAGTAAAAAGAGTGGTAAATAAAAAATTTGTGAAGGTCCCCTCTTACCAAAAGAGATATTTATACTTGTCACCATTTTTACATTGATTAGTGACAATATGAGACACTCTTTAAATCATCTTGTGGTTAAGGCTTCAGGCTGCACTAAATTGAACCAACTTGACTAATTCAAAAAAACAAAAAAAAAACATAAAACATTTTAAAACTTTGGCCAATTTGTCGACGATCAATTAACAATAAATCTATTTTATTTTTATGACTTTCTCAAACTTGGGCTAATTGTAATTCCTATTTTATTGTTTTATTTTTTTGATAGAACCTATTTTATTGTTATTTCTAAAAATATATTTTGTTAGGAGCGTACACGATGATCAGACAGAGGTATAGATGGCATCTTTGACCTGTACACGAATCCGCAGAAGAAGAACATGAAACTTCTGCGCCAAGCTGATAGTTAAGCTCAAGCCGCTCAAGCTGCTCAAGCCGCTTAAGCCGTTTAAGCCGCCGCCTTCAAGACACAGTACGTGGAAACGCGTAATAATGAAACTAAATTATTTCATTTATTATATATATTAAACCAACAAATACTGTAATATATTTTCATATTAAATATATAAAAAAGCAATAATAGCCAGCCTGAATTGGCACAGACCTCTTAGCTCCTCCTCTCTCTTTCTCTCTCACTCACACATTTCCCGACACGATCTCTCAAACCCGCCGGCGAAACAGATCGCCGGTAGCTCTGCCCCGCCGTTCTTCAAGTTTTCCGACAATGTGTAGCTCACGCGCCTCCGTTGTGAGCTCAGCTGCTCTGCTGCTTGTTCTTCACTCAGTTGTAGCTCTGGTCTCTGCTCAGGGATCTACCGCTCCAAGTCCTTGGCAGACACTAAACGGTTAGTCTTCTACTAATACTGTCCGGTCTCTCTTTCTGTGATTTGTTTTCTGTTTCTTTAGTTGCTGAGGAAGTGGAGGAAAGTTGAGGAAGCTGGAGCTCTGAATCTGAGCGTTTTGTGCTTGTTTGATCTTCGGATAGCAAAGAATTTGAGCTAAGCTGATTGGTTGTGCAAGGCCTAGTTGAGTGATTGTTTTTATTTTCGGCCATGATTCCGAAATCTGAGATTTGCTTACAGAAATTAGTTTGGTTTTCTCTCTTTTTCTCGGCAAGGAAACGAAGGTTTTTTTTTTTTTTTTTTTTTACTGATGAGAGAACTAAGAGAATTTTTTTTTGACAAATGTTCGTTTTTAAGTGAGAAATATAGAGTTGATGTTCACTGGTTGGATATTGTAGAGGGATTGGGTTTTGAGTGTTGAGAATCTTAATCAGATTTGTTGTCTTTTCTGTCACTGTTTTTTCCCAAGGCAAAGAATGGAAAATTTTCGATTTCGGTTTCTGATTTGTCTAGAAGTGTCCTGAGAGAAATAATGAGAATTTTAGTTTCTATGAATTATGGTGTTTTGGTCGTGATTTTTTTATTTATACTCCTATGATGTTTTCTGCTTAGAAATGGCGGTTTATAGAAATCTACGGTAGCTGATTTCATGGATATGCGTGAGTTGGCTTTTGTTTTTTTAAGGATTTACGAAGTTCCTGTGACTTGCACTCTCTTTTTGGTTGTTGAGAAAGCAAAGGAAACAAGAGAGTGACATCATTATGAAGAAACTTTAATGGAGTTGAGAGGGTGTGTTCTAACCAAATAAGTGAATAACATATTGCTTCTGACCTTTGAATTTAAGTGCCAATAAATCATGGCTAATGAGGTGATGCCACGTCCCTAATTAACCCTCGTACCCGCCCCAATGAATTTGCGGGTGCGGAGCGCCCGCCCGGATCCATATTTTTGTGTGTCTTGGCTGAGATTCTCAGCCAATTAATATGGCTGTGTCTTGGCTGAGATTCTCAGCCAATTAATATGGCTGAGAAACCAGGCACTCTATAATTTTTTTGAAACGAAGTGATTCATGTTTTCAACTTTGTGTGATGTTTATTTCCATTTCTGCACTTGATTGGTTTGTGAAATACCAAAACTGGTTACTTTCTTGATTGTGATCCTTGAGTTCAATAAGAAAGTTCTCCTCAATGGAGCATTTGGTAGGAAGTGAGAACTGGTTTCTGTTTTCAAGAAAATATAAAAGTTTAAAGCAGATAATTAACCCGAAGTTGGCCTTGGAAACTCTATTATAAAATTATTAGAAAGTTGTGGTCTCTTCCACTGAATTTTATTTTTACATGTATATACATATACATTCATATATATATACACACACACACACACACAAATGCAGGCCCTTAATGGACTCAAAAGGGGTCTTATAATTATAATAAGGCACACGCAATAATTAATGTGGTGTCTCTAACTATATGCTTCAACGACTTATTCTGTTTGGTTCCTTTTGCAGGCGATGCACCTCTAGTCATAGCACGAGGTGGCTTTTCAGGGCTGTTTCCAGACTCTAGTTCAGTCTCTTACAGTTTGGCAATGATTACGAGTTTACCAAATGTAGCCTTGTGGTGTGATGTGCAATTGACAAGTGATGCAGCTGGAATATGCTTCCCAGATATCAAGCTAGATAATGCTTCGGACGTATCAAATGTTTTCAAGAATAAGGAAAAAACTTACCTTGTTAATGGGGCCCCAACCAAGGGATTATTCTCTGTGGATTTTACTCTCAAGGACTTGTCAAATGTCTTCTGTAAGTTCATATTATCTTCAACATCTTTTCCTTATATTGTTACTGGACATGTCAACATCTTGTGAACCAAATATGATGCTTTAGTGTCACATTGAATGTACTTGTATGTGGTGAACCTTTTATTATACTACCTCCATCTCAAAATGAGCGTCCACTTTCCAATTTTTGTAAAGATTAAGGATGAGTTGGTTAGAGTTGGGCTACCCCATCTTATACCCTAACTTATTTTAGGGATATTGTTGGCATTTAATGCATAACCAACTAACTGAATAAAAAAGTGGACACTCATTTTGGGACGGAGGGAGTACATCTTTTAACTGTTTTATCGACTTTCTATGCACTTGAGACTGTATAAAACTATTATTAGGCTTTCAATTATCAGGTTAAGCTTTTAGTTGATATGATTTTTTACATGGTATCAGAGTGTTGGTGACTAAAAGGTCCCGGGTTCGAATCCTGCTGCCATCCATATTAAATTCCAACACAAGACAATGAGACTCTTTCCATTGGTTGCATAACAATTTTCGCATCATAATGATTACTTTGATTCTCCAACTATCATTAAATTTTATTTTTCCCAAGTTACTACTACAGATGAATTTTTATATTTCATTTAGAAGGATAGAATAAGTGAAAGTGAAGGGTATCTTCTTTCTTCAGTATGTATTTTACTTTATGTGGAATGATTTGTGATGGAGACTCAATTTTCACTCTCCATGTGCACCTAGGAGTTCTCTCATTGACGATGTTAGACATCTCAAGTGCATTTAATATTACTAGGTTTTCTATGTTCATTTATAGTGAGTCTTCTTCTAGTTTGTGGCCATGATACCCTATGGTGGAGCCATTGAACTCCAAGGTAGGCATCAGCTAGAATGTGATATTGTCTTATATCTGATATATTTGAGTATATGCGTGCCTGTTTGTGTAACTTTCTGTGTAATCACAGTTTTGCAGGCAAGAACTAAACTCTAAATTAGACATCCAAAGTATTATAGATGGTAATTATTTCTGATTAAGTAACTAAAAGTTTGTTTGTTACTGGGCAGTGACACAAGGAATATATTCTCGAACTAATAAGTTTGATGGGAACCTGTTCCAAATTCTCACTGTTGATGATGTTGCTTCACAATTCAAACCATCTGGCTTGTGGTTGAATATTCAGGTTAATTTTGGATCTCTCAACTTAAGTTGGAAGCTTTGTTTTGAAGTAACTTCCAAAGTATCTGTCTAATATCTTGCATCTCATTTATTATTTTGAACCAACCGTTTGATTTTGTACGTCTGCAGCATGATATGTTCTACACACAACATAATCTGAGCATGAGAAGCTACGTACTTGCAGTGTCTAGACGTGTAGTTGTCAACTATATATCATCACCAGAAGTGGGTTTCTTGAAAAGTATTGTGGCACGATTTAACCCAAGCACCACAAAATTGATTTTTCGTTTTCTAGGAAAAGATGAGATTGAGCCTTCAAGCAATCAGACTTATGGTTCCCTCTTGACCAATCTTACATTTATCAAGACATTTGCCTCTGGAATTCTTGTTCCAAAGGCTTACATTTTGCCTGTAGATCCAGCTATGTATCTACTACCTCATACCTCTCTCGTCTCAGATGCTCACAAGGCAGGGTTAGAAGTTTATGCATCGGATTTTATGAATGATGTGCAATTAAGCTATGATTATAGTTATGATCCACTGGCTGAATATCTGTCTTTCATTGACAATGGTAACTTCTCTGTTGACGGTGTGCTGTCCGACTTCCCGATTACTCCGTCAGCAGCCATAGGTGAGCTACTGTCTTCTTCAACTAGTAACAACAATGCTCTTAATAACATGCATAGTATTGATTCTGAGCAGTGTTATTGTTGTATAGTTAAACTAAAGTTACTAAACTTAATTTTTGCAAAATCCACCAAGTTAAATGGAAAATTCTAATATGCTGAAAATAATGGAGCTTCTAGTTCCAAGAATGTTGGGTTCAACTTTGATTTAGTATTTTTTAATTCTTTCTTGTGAATGAATTTCATCATTTTCAGTCTTGGCCAAGACGAAAGCTTTCCGTATGTTGAACTTGAATTTAAATAGCTAGTTGCTTGTATGCAGAAATATGTTCTTTGGCATTGCTAATTTCTCTTGTCATAATGCAGATTGCTATTCACATCTAGGCAAAAATGATACAGCACAAGGTAATAGATTTGGTTCTGTTTGATGTCTTGCGTAGCCTAATGGCATATTTTGATGACGACATCAAATTGTTAATCTATGCTAACCTATTTCTTTTACCGTACTCCTGCTCCAGTGAAGACACTTGTTATATCAAAGAATGGAGCAAGTGGAGACTACCCTGGTTGTACTGACTTGGCATATACCAAAGCTATTTCTGATGGCGTGGACATTCTTGACTGTCCTGTTCAAATGGCGAAGGACGGGACGCCATTTTGCTTAAGTTCTATAGATCTTATTGCGAGCACATCAGTTGCACAATCCGAGTTTAGCAATCGTTCGACAAGTATCCCAGATATTAAGGCAGGCAGTGGAATATATACATTCAGCCTGACATGGCCCGAGATTCAGAGTTTGACACGTAAGGCAGTTTTGGTTCTCATTTTCTTTTTCTTTTAGTGAATTGATGTTCAAACTCCTTAATTTTTTTAACTTTGCTAGATAACAGAAACCTTTGTAGCTTTGAAAGCTTTACTACTTATAGAATGGTTCCAGTGCATTTGCCAAGATGAAAGTTTACACATAAAAAGGCTGATAACATAATTTGGTAAAGATGAGGCTGATAATATAATTTGGTAAAGATGTAGCTGTGAATGATCTTGGCTATTCACGAAAGTTTACACGTAAAAAGGCTGATAACATAATTGCTTGATTGATATAATTAGTGTTTATTATGAAGATTGGAGAACTATAAATTGGATATCGGTGTGCTGGGCTGATCCTTTTGTCTTGTAAATACATTCAAGGAATATAGGCATAGAGGATACAATATATTTGGATAAGATTCCAGAAAAAGAGAATTGAAGTAGTGGAATATGATATATATATATATATATATATATATATATATATGATAGCTCTACTTTATGGTTATGTCACTATCACGTTACTTTAAGATGCCTGTTAAGTTTTGGTGTTTGAAAAATTGATAGTTGGACATAAGATTATATTTCTGTATTGACTTCCCTTCTTTTCACGTTGCAGCGGCAATATCAAACCCATATTCGGTTTACAGATTGTTCCGGAATCCAAAAAATAAAAGCAAAGGAAAGTTTTTAACCTTGTCCGAGTTTTTGTCCCTGACAAAGAACACAAGTTCCCTTACTGGTGTCTTGATCAGCATAGAGGTAAGGTTTCCTGTGCATACCTTCCTTGTTCAATATATTTACCTCATCCATGAATTGATTACACTATATTCATGCATTAACTATCATTAACGGGTATCGACAAAAAACTGTCATTAACGGGTCGTTTTGTCTGCTCTATCAATCTATGGGTCTGAAGTGTATTCACTCAATAATTTGCCAACTATTGGAGGAGGCATTACATCTAGGTAGCGTTTGGATTAAAATGTATAGAATGGTAATGGGAATCAAGAACAGGAATGAGGTTCCCATTCTGGAGCCATTCTCATGACCAAAAAATCATAATCCAAACATGAACAATGAGAATTTCATTCCCATTCCGATTCTTGATTCCCATTCCTAAACAAAAATTCAAATCCAAACATTACCCTAATGTTTTACATTTTATTGTATTGAAAGTTCCTTGCCATCCAGAAAATTTACTATCATTAACCTTAAAAACATTAAAATTATAAGTAGTTCTACTTGAAGACTTTAGAGGCTGCCTTCCATTTTATACTGGGCTGCTGTAGAATATTTGCGTAGTCATTTGGAATCCCAATGCTTGCAAAAGGGACCCAAATTTTTCGTCAACTCAGATAAAGCCCAGAAGAAGACAACTAGGAACTGAGATTAAGAGTTTGAGACAGTCTGGAAGTGAGAAGGAACTGTAGGAGAATTGGCAGAATGGAAATTATCCCATATAGTTAGATGTGAAGAAGCAACAATACCATCTTCAACTGAGAAGCTTGATGCTCTTCCCTGACAAACAAGTTAAGCCCTCACTAATTACACCCTAAGGTACTAAGAGGTGCTGGTTTATTGTCTTCCTCTCTCATCCGTTTTATGAAAGAATACATCTCCAACCACAGAGCAACTGAATAGCAGTTTTAGGAAAAACCCCAAAACAATAACTAAATAAGAATCAGTGGGTCCTGTCCCTTAAATGATTGTGCTGCTCGTAGTGTGGATGTCTAATGTGTTTGTTATATGCATTCATGTTTGGTTTGAACAAACAAAATTCTTTACTGTAGATATTGTCTTTTTATGTGAAGGACTGTTATTTAGAGGAGATTATTTATTGCATTGCCTTGAATATTTTCAGGGAAGATGACTTGTTTGTTTATTTGTTTTGCAGAATGCAGCCTATCTTGCATCGGATCAGGGCTTAGGTGTGACTGATGCTGTCCTTGATGCATTGAGTGCAGCTGGTTATAATAAAACCACCCAGAAAGTTATGATTCAGTCCACTAACAGTTCTGTTCTCATGAAATTCAAGGAGAAATCCAATTACGAGCTTGTCTACAAGATTGATGAAGAGGTTCGTGATGCCCTCGGTGCAACTGTTGAGGATATCAAGACTTTTGCTCACTCCGTGGTGGTAGGCAAGACTTCTGTCTTCCCTGTAAATCAGGCATTCCTCACTGGTTCGACAGACATTGTCTCGAAGCTGCAAAGTTATAAGCTTCCTGTTTATGTGGAGACCTTCAGCAATGAGTTTGTTTCTCAAGCATGGGATTTCTTCTCCGATGCTACCGTGGAGATCAATTCGTATGTTACGGGAGCCAGTGTAGATGGTGTCATCACAGATTTCCCCAAGACAGCTGCTTTATACAAAAGTAAGTGTTTTGAAACATAAATTCGCTCTCTGAAAATGTCTTTAGCATCTCTGCAGTATACCAAGTTTTATCATATTGGTTCCTAAATGATTGAATCGAAGTCTTGACCATAATATATATGCTTAAGTGAAGCTTCTAATTGTTGGAATATAAAAGTATAAACGGGAACTTCAACTATAAGCTTGAGCTTTTTTTTTTTTGATCAGCGCTTGAGCTTTTAGTTAAGTTAGTTCTCTAACATGGTATCAGAGCCTTGCTACCAAAAGGTTAGCAGTTCAAATCCTATCGCCTCCAAATTTGTATAATTAAATTGGGCTCTCTATGTCTTCTCCTATCGGTCCGCCAAGTCATAACAAGCTTGCACGTGAGGGGGTGTGTTGGAATATAATATAAAAGTATCGTTCAAATCTTGTCACCCCCAAATTTGTATAATTAAAATAACAGGTTTGCACATGAGAGAGCGTGTTGAAGTATAGTGTAAAAGTATAAACGGGGAATTCAACTATAAGTTTAAGCTCTTAGTTGAGTTGGTTCTCCAACACTAACTTATCAAATTTTGATTTTTGTAGTTCACATTAATAGTTGGTGTGTCAGCTTTAACTTATCTTTCTAATCGTGCAAATAGTTGTAGCTCGGTTTCAAGTTTTAATGAAATGTTGATTGCAGGGAACCTGTGTCTAAACTTGGGCAATAGCACACCCGCTTACATGAGCCCCGTACAGCCAGGTAGTCTTCTCCAACTCGTGACCTCTCAGTACTTGCCACCAGCTGAGGCTCCATTCCCGGTCTTGACTGAGGCGGATGTTGCAGAGGGACCTTTGCCTCCTGTTTCGGCTAAAGTTCCGACTTCCAGCCCTGGAGCAACCGCTACACCTCCGGCATCGCCAAATGGGCAGCCTAGAATTTCTGCAGGTGGCTTGCTCTCGGCTTTGGCCACCATGGTTGCAGCTCTTTTCTTGTTCTGTTAACACGGCAGGCAATGCAATGCCTGTGATCATTTTGTGATTTTGAGTCATTTTTTTTTCTTGCCAGTTAGCTTTGAATTCTTTTAAAACCGTAGCTATTGTTCATTCTTCCCCGTGTAATTTAAGAAGCAGCATGCGTATTTGTCATGATGATTTCATTAGTCAGCACAGCTGTGGCTTTAATTAACTTCCTTTCATGATGTAAAAATATACTATTTATGAACCATCAATATCACTATTCTTTTGTGTCTATTGAGATGAAATAATGATAGCATTGGTGTGCATGGAAAAGGATCATGGGGTAATCAAGTAAGCAAAACCTGTTTGTGCTATTGACCACAAACACATAACTAAATTATTGGCAAAATGCTTCTAGGGGTAATTACATGTTACCACTCTCTTAGATGCCGGTTTATCGTGTTATTACCATGTCTTATCATGTTACTAGTCTGCTAGATTTTTTTTCCATCAAGTTACTACCATGTTAGATTTTTTTCCATCACGTTACTACCTTGTTAGAGAGTCAAATTTCGTTAAAATTAAC
>JAYMTK010003748.1:0-11905 GCA_036897405.1 Pelargonium myrrhifolium | reverse complement strand
AACAATCACCAATGCCCATTATTTTTAGGGACTCAGCTTGTTCTTTTATGTCAATATCTCAACTTTCTAGCTACTGAGTCTGTGTTAGAACTTGGGTTGTTTTCACTTACTACAAATGACTTTTTAGTTTCACTGCAAGTTTGGGTTGCCGGTAGTAACAATCACTAATGCCCATTGTTTTTATGGATTTATTTTGTTTATTTATGTTAATATCTCTACTTTCTAGCTAATGAGTCTGTGTTTGAACTTGGGTTGTTGTTACTTACTGCAAATTACTTTTTAGTTTCACTCCAAGTTAGATGTTTGAGCATTTGGGCAGCAACAATCGCCAGTGGCCATTATTTTTAGGGACTCGGTTTGTTCTTTTATGTCAATATCTCAACTTTTTGGCTACCGAGTCCGTGTTTGAACTTGGGTTGTTGTTAATTAGTACTTGCTGCAAATGAATTTATAGCTACTGAGTCTGTGTTTGTCGTTTGGCAATGAGTGGATGGTTCTTTTTGGTTTCCCCGAGAAATTTGTTGTTTTGAGTAGCAACAATCACCAATGGCCATTATTTTTAGGGACTTTGTTTGTTCTTTTATGTCAATATCTCAACTTTCTAAGTAATGAGTCTGTATCTGAATTTGGCTTGGTTGTAGTGGTTTGTTACTGCTCATAGCATAATGGTGGTGCTTAAGCAATTTGTGAAATCAAATGGGTCTCAAAGAAGTCCATAACTGAATTCCGGCGTTTTTCTTGATTAAAGCCTCTGTTGGTGTTTTGACAGCTTAAGTGGGGCCTAGAAATGCATTTTTTGTCGACCCTTCCAAATTAGTACAAGTGCACCTCTTTATGATTGATTGCTCTATCTGAATCCCAACTATAGTATTTGATTGCTTACCAAATTGCTGATTCAACATTTTCTAAGCTGAACTTGTTCTTTTGAGTAATGGAAGGACAAATCAGTGTATGAGTTGTTTTTCAACTGCCTTTTGCATTACCATTTAGTACATCATACCATTCACGTGCATATTGTCCTATCAGAAACCCCAAGTATGTGTACTGGACAAAACCACATTTTTATCGAAGAAGAATCTTTAAAGGATTGTTGCATTCACGTTTTGCGTGTTATAATACCATAGCATTATCTTTGTTGTTCTTAACTTGAGCAAACTTGTATTCGGGGACTCGTTTTTTCATTCTTAAGCCTTTTTTTTTTTTTGGTTCAATAGGTATCGCAAAGGTTGTGCTTAAAAAGGGGAAGACACATCTCTTCAAGGATGGGAACCCAATGGTCTACAACGGGGCAATCGATAGAATTATCGGTAGACCACCGCCTAAGACCGGAGATGTTGTGCTGGTAGCGGACGGAGCAGAAAAACCAATTGGGTGGGGCTTGTATAATTCCGTTTCTATGTACAGTGTTCGTCTCATGCAACTAGAAGCCGAAAGAAGGTATCTATCCGAATGAGTAGTGTGTGGATTAATATTTTTGGAAAGGGAATAAAAATTAGATTCTCATTTTAGAGCCGTTCTCATGACCAATAAGTCGTAATCCAAATACGAAAAATGATTCTGATTCCTGAACAACAATTCTAATCCAAACGCTGCCTAGCTAGTTGACTACGATCTCCATCGCAATGTTGTTAATTCGTTAATATACTTGGTGCAGAGATCGTTCTGATTCATTGAACATGGAGAAACTGCTTGAAACTCGGATTGATGCAGCTGTTGAACTACGCAAGAGTTTGGGGCTCCCATCACCCGATACGAATGCATATCGTCTCGTCAATAGCGAAGGAGATAGGTATACATTCTTGAATATTGTATTTTGATATTGGAATCCCTGTTTTTTTAGTTTGTTGTCGTCATCTCAATCTATAGACCTTAACTAGTTAATTAATGATATGTCATGGAGGGATTATATTTATCTTTCACCGTATATTCACAAGTATAGCATGTATAATTGTACACGATGCATCAACACAATATCAAAGGATAACTAGTGTTTTTGAGTTTTTTAACCCTTGGACTTGTCGAATCTTTTTGTTTATCCCCCGTAGATCGCTACAATTGTCTTTTCACTATCATAGCATCAAAGTTTGAGAGAGAGTTTGTGGTATTGCACGAAGGAAGAAGAGAGAGAGAGAGAGAGAGGAAAAAAAAAGGAAATTTGAGGCTTATTTGGTGTATTTCAAAGTGACGTAGTATAAGGTTTTTTTTTTCTTCTTCTTTTTGTTCTCACTCTAAACGTCATTTGAGTAAACCAAATAAAAAGTATCGTCCTAGTTATGTTTTGCTAATGTGTATTGCTAACGTGGAGTATGAAACACCATAACCAAATTTGAATACTCGTAGTGTACGGTTTAGCTACAAAAGGAAAACAAGCATGCAAATATTGTGGATATATAAATATTACAACTTGATCTTGATTTCTATATCCTACTCTGAATTTTCTCGGATGTCTCTGCTACGTCAGATTGTCGGGACTAACTGTTGATGTCTTTGGAGATACAGCCGTAGTAGCATCATCTGCCGCTTGGGTTGAGAAGTACAGGCCGGAAATAGAGTCCCGTGTCAGTAGAATCGATGGAATCCATAATATATGCTGGCGACCATCTGTAGAAACTTTAAAACAAGAAGGAATGGATATGTCCGATGTAAAAGAAACGGGGCAATCAACTTATCCTGAAAAAATAAAGGTACGAATCTTTGGAACTCT
This sequence comes from Pelargonium myrrhifolium, assembly GCA_036897405.1. Classification (NCBI taxonomy): domain Eukaryota; kingdom Viridiplantae; phylum Streptophyta; class Magnoliopsida; order Geraniales; family Geraniaceae; genus Pelargonium; species Pelargonium myrrhifolium. The sequence goes on along the minus strand of JAYMTK010003748.1, from coordinate 9,201 downwards.
TCGTAGAAAGTAAAGTAATTTTTTTTTTGTGGAGCTTGATTGTTTTAAACCATCTTGTGATTTCTGTAAAATAGGTTAAAGAAAATGGGGTTTTTTATACTGTTTCAATGGATGGCCAAAAGACGGGGTTTTATGCCGATCAACGGGAGAATCGCCAGTTCCTATCGACAATTTCTGGTGGTAAAAAGGTTCTTGATATATATTGCTACAGTGGCGGTTTTGCCCTAAACGCGGCACACGGAGGTGCTTTAAATGTCACTGGTACTGCTTCAATCTCCAACTCCGACATTGTTGATGTTTACTCTTGTTTAATGCTCTTTTGTAATAATTGATCTTTTCATTTTACAAGAAACCCGAAAGTGTGTGCGTAAGAAAATTACTAAAATGGTCCTTAAACTACCAGGATTTGATTAATTTTATGCCAAAATGGTCCCTCAACTATTGAAAACCGACCAAAATGGTGTTTTTGACATTTGGGTGGTTTTCAATAAGTCCGGGACTATTTTACCATCAAATTAGGCCGGGACCAAATTGACAAGGTCTTGATAGTCTAGGGATCATATTCGTAGTTTTTCATATATATAAGAGAGAGCAAAGGATCTCAACCTAAAAGTTAACAACTAAGACTCAAGCGCTCTTAAAAACCGCTTACAAATTCATTGAGACATGCATGAGTGATTATTAATAAGGTATCATCCTCTCATTAGCTTGATTAAATCTCGGCCATTAAATTTTTGGCGAAGATTAACTTTTCACAATATATATTAACAGTTTGAATAATATTTTTGTTAAAGTTAGCCGCGAAGTATTCAACTTTGATGAACATGAAGTTTGTCGAAGAAAAATGCACCTATAATTCGAAAACTCGATGATCACAAGTCTATATATATTTGCACAAATTTTCATCCTTCAAGGTTTAGAAGGATGTTATTTATTTATTTTTTGACTTTTTCTCAGGTATCGATTCTTCGTTGCCGGCTGTGGAGCTTGCGAAGGAAAATATTGCTCTTAACAACCTGGATCTAGAAAGAATATCATTTTTGAAAAGCGACGCAGCTAAATTTATGAAGGGCGCTATTGAAAGAAATGAATTGTGGGATATAGTTATTCTAGACCCTCCGAAACTAGCTCCACGAAGAGAGGTATGTTTCGATTCAAACAAGAAAGAATAGTCCGACCCGTAAATTTTTGGGTCACTTTTTATTCTTTGGTCAAGAAGTTCAGCGTTATTTGATTATAAATATATATGGTAAAATACTCGATTTGATCCTTGAACTTTCGTGTTTGGACCTAATTTGGTCCCAAAACTATTTTTATAAACCAAAATGGTCATCCAAATATTTGTGTCCAAGTGAAAGTTGAGATTAGGAGCGGTATCAATTGCAACTCACTTCATCTCTCGTTTAGGTAAAGCCGACACGCCATCGCTATTATTGAACATGCCGTGTTTGTGTTTACTCATGCAACACATGTTTGACCTCTAACACGACACATTAGCACGAATTGTTAGCTCTACTTGTATACATAAATGAACCTTCATTTCATTTATGTACACAATGTGACAACCTCGTGCATTTGGCTGCCCGTTTCTCATTTACTATGTTACGGCCTTTTTGTTTCATCTACTTTTTGCGAAACTGCAGATTAATTTTGTCGGTATTGAACAGGTTCTAAACAAGGCATCGGTCATGTACAAAAGCTTAAACTCATTGGCGATGCAAGTAACGAAGAGAGGTGGACTTCTCATGACTTGCTCGTGTTCGGGAGCCATAACCCAAAGCGGCGTTTTCTTGCGTATTCTCAAGGCAAGTAGCTTTTAACTTATACGGGCAAGTCTCGGTACGAGAAATTAACCGGTGACTAGATAGATCCTTTTCTTTACAAACAAAAAAAGAACGATATCAGATTTTATGATAAACTATCAAAATGGTCTATGAACTAGTAGGTCCTTACCATTTTGGTCATTGCAGTAATTTTATGTTAAATGGTCTCTCAACTTTGAAAACCGATCAAATTGGTCTCCGACGCAAGGTCTGATAGTTTTTCTATCAATTTTGTAGATGTGAAGTTAAGAAAATAAAAAGACTGAAACTAATATGTAGCAAATGTTAACGTCGGAGACCATTTTGACATAAAATTCGTTCATGGACCAAACTGATAGTTTTTACTAATACTCCCTCCGTCCCAAAAAAGGTTGTGCTCTGGTTTCTATTTTAAGAAAAATATACGTAGAATTTAGTCGGTGTTGTGTTTTTACAAACTTAAGGGTACTATTGGTATTTCATGCATAATTAACTTTCTTGGACACTTATTTTGGGACGGAATGAGTAGTTAACATCTAAGACCATGTGAGGAAATCGTTCTTGTCAATCTCGAATATATTCCTTTTAGTTATTTCCGAATTCAACTTTTCTTCGTTAAAATAGCGTCTTAGTGAAACAATCTTTCATAGTGAATATCTAGCTACGAACACATTACTATCCATTTGAATAGTAAATCGGAAGAAACTTCCTTTCCTTTCAACTCCTTTCACCTCACTCGTTAAAATTCGAACTCGTGATCGCAACTAGGAAAGAAAAACAACACGATGCTTGAACGACTAGAATGTAGTATCGTAGTTAGAGGTGGCAAAAAGTAGGGTCGGGTAGGTTCGGATTTGGGTTGAAAACACCCTAATCCAATCGTATAGGATCTTCGGGTAGGTCGGGTCAGGGTCAAACAACGGGTTTTAGGCATAAAAATAGTGGGTATGCCCGACCCCAACCCGACCCCTTTTTTAGGGTTGAAAAAATCAAACCCGAATTCGATATTTTGATGGCTTATGCAGGACATGTTCTTAAATGCATTATATAATCTCACATTCTTTGTTCTCAAAACTTATTTCTTTTCCATTTTCTATTGCTAGGGTGCTGCATCAATGGCAGGAAGGAAAATAACCGTTCTCCGACAGGCCGGTGCATCATGCGATCACACTATCGACCCGGCATATCCCGAAGGCGCGTACCTTTCAAACGTTTTACTAAGAGTATTGTGATTATTGTAACTATCACGAGTAAAGCTTTGCAGTTAGGGTTAACCGAACTAACAAATTGTATCAAACCGTTAGTTATAGGGTTAATATTTTGATTTCGGTTTCATTTTCGATTTTACATGTAGTTTTATCGATTAACCGAGTTGAATAAATATATTTATTTTGATACATTTGCTTGATTCTTCATGTTTTAGGGTTTGGGAAACTCTTGATTTGATTCATTGATGATTGAAGATTAAGCTTAAAGTTTGGAGGTTAACTAATTTTTGGTTAGAGGTGGCAATTTTGGGTTTCGGGTTGGTTTTGTTCGGGTTCGAATTGATAAAGCCAAACCTGAACTAAAATGTATTCGGTTTGCGGGTTGGGTCGGTTTCACTTTTGATGAGAAATGTGCCGGTTTGTAGGGCTCACTCCAACCTAACCCGATAGTTTTTTTTTTCTTGATCAGTTAAGCTACACAACAGAAGTAACTCTCTTTTTTTGACCTCAGATCTCACTCCATACCCTCGGTAAGGAGACTCAAACTCGAGACCTCAAGAAAAAAAAAAAAAATCAAAGCGCTTAAACTGTTCAGGCCAACATGCCTGCCCTTGGTACCCGACCCGATAGTTTGTTGTGTTGAATTTTGAATCTTTTCAAGTTCGGTTCCAAATCGTCAAAATGTGAGGATTGTCCTGAATCCATAAATTTTGGGTCAGATTTCGAGTATCCGCGGGTTTGCTTCCAAATTGCCAACTATAATTATATAACTTCAATAAAAAACACATAGGGTTAACAATATTTTTGGTACTTAATCTTTTATTGTACCATAATTAGTATCCACATTTTTATTTTGTATCAAATATGGTACAGTCTATTCAAGCTAACGAAACTGTTAACTTGCTGACGTGAAAATTATTTTTTTCTTTTAAATTTCAACGCCAACAAGTTATTGTTTCCGTTAGCTTGAGTTGGCGGTAGGTACCAAATTTGGTACAAAATAAAAATGTAGGAACCAACTCTAGTACAGTAAAAAATTAAGTACCACATTTGATTTCGCGTATAAGTCTGGGTACTAAAATTACAGTTAATCCAAACACATAAAATGGCCGTTCTTGTAGCCTCAGCTTCCTGGAATAGACTTATTTACTAGTAAAAAGAACTTACATTAAATACTACTACTGAAATTATACATATAATTTTGTTGTAGTCACACAGTTAAAAGAAGAAAAAAAAAAATTTAAGTTTTCCGTAAACATAGCGCATTTTAGATAAAACATGTGTAGTGATCTTCGCAACCTTAATACACAAAATTACAACCTTGTGAAAACACTCGGGACGAGATTTGAAGTGGTTCTTTGGAAAATTTGTCTATCGGCCTCCGGGATTTCTGTTCCATGATAGGTATGTAGGATCTCCGAGTCGCCTGCAAAAGAAAAAGACTGGAATTAGTAGGCGAAAAGTTCTGCTAAATGATTCACAGAGTCGATCCCAATGTTATTTCGAAAAACACGGTTCCTTCACTTGTTGAAGAGCCAAACCGTGAAATGAAGATAGAACCAAATGGTAATAAACAAGAGCTAACAATCCGTGCATGCGGCGTGATGAAGGTTGATCGTGTTTTATATAGACCAACACAAACACAACCCGTTCAGTAAGCGCACTTAAATATTAACAAAACATTGAACATTTTACTAAATGAGTCAGGTTGACATGACACGATTAACACGACAAGACCAACGCCTATGGCATGACACGGCCAACAAGATTAAATATGACCTATTTAACATAACTATGTTAACTAACATACACAAATCATATAAATAGTAAGACTAGCTAGAGTTTTTTGGGTTAATTTACTACTATAACCCCCAAGTGTGCGTGTTGGGTGTGTCGTGCATATCACAACACGTATAATTAATAGTATGCACGTGTCTTTGAAGCTCAACACGAACTTGACACGATCATTAAACGTGTTGGGTACCCCAAAGTGAACACAACACAACTGCAAAATTAGTTTGTGTCACGTGTTAGACACGAATTGTCAGCTCTAGTTGTTATAGCCGTTGTTGACAGCCAACAAGGTTCCTTCGCCAAACGCCATTGTTTAGGCACATAAAGAGTTTTGTTAAAATATCCAAGTAGCCGACTCCCTTATTTTTGGTAAATGGCTTTGCTTGTTTGCTTATTGTTATAGCCTTCATTGGTCATTCTCATGTACCGTTCATAAATAAACAAACCATGAAATGAAGATAGAATCAAAGAAAATAAACTATATGTACTTTATTCGTCCGAAGTTCAAACACTAAATCATTCTATAAACTACTTGCTTGATAAGTATTAGGTAAAAGATCAATTTTGGTCCCTTAAATGTCGTGTTTATTTGAAAGTCCGTAGACTATTTTCGGTTTAAAAAAAGTTCAGGGACCAAATTGAGTCCAAACACGAAAGTTCAAAGACTATTTTGAGTTAAAAAAGTTCGCGGACCAAATTGGGTCTTTTATCCAAGTATAATAATAAAACTACACGGTTTCATGCTCGTGTGTCATTCTTGAAAACCAAACCATGAAACAAAATAAGCTCATAAGAGGACGTATACATAGCCTTAATAAAGAAGCATTCTACGGTAAAATATAAATGAGTAAACTCGGTAATGAAACTAACCTTGGCTTGATGAGATACACGAGAGTGAACGACATAGCCAAAAAGAAGCACAGTCCACCGATGGCGAGATAAGCGATTCCAAGAAAGTCGTTCTTTCCTCCGAGCCAGCTAGTGGTTGAAAGCACGAGCTTCTTCTTGCCTTTAAAACTATACGTATTGTAAAAGTTCTGCAACGTCACATTTATAACGTCATTCGCTTGAAGATCAGTCTCTATCTTCCCATAGAGCTTCCTAAACGTTGGAAGAGCGGCGGTTCTCATCCAAACAATTAGGTCCTCTTGCTGGCTCAACTGGTACACAAAATACTCGATAAGATTAGCACTTGCCACGTCACCGTACATAAAGTCAATTCAGAAAAAAGTTTCAATGTTATAAAGATATTTTGAAAGTAAAAGTTTAGGATCAAATTGGGTCCAAACACGAAAGTTCAGGGACTATTTTGGGTTAACAAAAGTTTAGGGACCAAATTGTAGAGCTTGCAAAATGGACCTGCACCGACCATAAAAATATCGGGTTCGGATTTGATTTTTCAACCCTAAAGAAATTGGGTCGGGTTAGGGTCTAGTGGTGTGAGATTTTAGGGTCGGGTCGGGTATGCCCGCTATTTTATGTCTAAAACCCGCTGTTTGGCCCTAACCCGACCTACCGAAGACCCTATAGGGTCGGGTTAGGGTTAGGATGTTTTCAACCCGAACCGACACTACTTTTGCCACCTCTACCAAATTGGGTCTAAACATATATCTTGGAATTGTATGAAAGGTTTAGTTTCACAACAAAAAGAAAATTGTAACGACGGCCTCATATGCGGAAATATATGACGGACGGAAAGGCTTACCGGTATAGACTCATTGAGATGTTTGCCACCAATAAGAGTGTTGTTTTGGAAGTTTTTAGGGAAAACATTTTTGCCGAACTTGTGTTCCCTATCACTTTTCCAAGAGATACCGTTCTTATTCACCGCCAAGTCTGAGTTGTTGACTTGGAAAGTATAGGTATCATTGAACAAACTCCACGCAATAAGGCCACAAGGCACAATAGCCGACCCATTTGCCACATCTTCAGGCTTACAATCACTCGTTTCATTCTCGCTACCGGGACTTTTCAATTGCTGATCACTTCGACTTTTCACGTACCTAAATTAAACAAAGATGTGAGTCAATATGAAGTACGTTCATTTCCATTTGATTTTAAATTGAACTTCAAGCATTCCATTTAGAACATGAAATCAATGAAAGCAGCAAATCTGATTAAGCTTTGACGATCCATAGATGACAAAACTTAAAATAAACACATCTGTGAGTGTGCGTGTGTGTAGGGCTGACAAATGGGCAAATGACCCGTGGGCCATCACTGATCCGGCCTGATGACCCGACAAACGTGCAAGTCTTTAGTCCGGCCCCACAAACATGCAAGTTTTTAGTCCGGTCCGATTCAAACTGATCCAGCCTGATGGCCCGACAAATGTGGAAGTTTTTAGTCCTACCCGATTCAAACCACGGGCCATCACTGGCCCGGCCAGATAACAATGAACCCAGACCGACAAAAGGTGACCCGATAAACATACTTGAACTTTTTGGCCCGGCCCATTTGTCAGCTCTATAAATGTGTGTGTGTATTTCTTTACACGAGGAAATCTTGTGCACTTTTGGCATCCCGTCTTCATTTGATCGTAAAACGATACAATTTAACCTTACTTGAATTGTGGTAATTGAAAACTTTATTGACCCAATGAGGTACACTAAAACAAATACATGAAACCACACTAGAAATATATACCTCCGGTGATTTTGGTAGAAGTTATCAAGTTGATAGTACACGTATATGGGCTTCTTCATGTACTTCGGCACCTAATATAAAACACAAGAACGTATAAAGATCCAAAAGAAAACAAGTTTAGAAAACGGTATTGGAACAAATTTTTACACAAGGTTTCAGCAAAGACGAACCGTTAGTGTTCTGACGCAAGTTTTATCGGCAGGTCCTTGTATGTATTTGACCTTATCATTTCTAAACTCTTGTGGTATGCATGCAGTCTCATACCGATCAACAATTTCAACAACCTAATATAAAGATAAGAGAATCCATTATTAACAACTAGTTAAGACAGGAAATGATCTAAAGTAGTTTCGGTTTACTCAAGCATACATCCCGAGAAGCGAACAGGGAAGCTACTCCGATGGGAATGAAGACAATGCTAACAAGCATGAATGCCGAAATAACCTGCACATGGAAGAGAAAAAATTACGATTTAGGGTAAATAAAAAAGGTAAACTGCACACAACTACACTAATCTTTGCTTGTGTTGCACACTACATTGAACTTTAGAGTAGACCAACTAGCTACACTTACTTTCAATAAGTTGCACAGTTAATAACAATGTCAACTTTTACCGAAAAAGACAAAAATGTTCATGAAAGTAAACAACTAAACATTGTTATTAACAGTGTAACTTCATGAAAGTAAATGTAGTTAAATGTTAAACTTTAGAGTGCACTGTAATTATGTGCAAAGTTTGGTGTAGTTTTATGCGATTTAAACTAAGAACAAACTGTTTCTCTAGGATACTAAATACTCACAGAACTACAACTTAGCAAATCCAACATATGAAAATACATAAAAGCTTACCCATCGTGGAGTGAGAATCGGCTTGCAAGCCGGAAGTTCTTGCTGAGTAAACCTTGAATCTGAAGTGAAACAATTTGAAAAGGAAATTTTCATTAGTTTTGTGTACTTTTTAAACTTCAAACATAGATTTTGTACACTCGTTGCTTCCTGTGTTAGCCTTTTAGTTAACATAGTTATGTTAATGTTGTGACATGTCAAGCGTGTCGTCGTGCCACACATGCTGGTCTTGTCGTGTTGATTGTGTCATGTCGTGTTTGTGTTTAATATTCCAGAACCATTACTAAATGTATAGTGATTGTGTTGGCCCATATAGACTATAGCACACGATGAACCTTCAACGTGACACGCACAAGTTGCCAGCGCCGGACTCAAACACGCGTCTTGACCACAAGATCACGAGGCAATAACCTTACCGTTACGCCAAGACTCGCCCCTCGGTTTTTTAAAAAGTACTAAGCATTACAAATCTCATTAGGGCACCATCAGATTTCAGTGTGATCAAACTACATTAACAAACAAAAATCAGATGCTAAACACCAAACAAATTATCTCAGAAAACTTTCATATTCCAAATAATGTTTTTGAATCACACTAAATCAGAATCAAATTCATATTATAGACCCAAAATTTCCTCAAAACACCTCAAAACATTGAGCAAAAATCAAAATAAGCAGATAGATAAAAAGTCAAAGGTATAAAACAAAATCAAAACCAAAAGACAAAGATGTTAAAAGACATCAAACATTTTAATAATAACCTTAATCAGTTCAAATAAATAGCTGATCAATCAAACAAGAGCAAAACAATAAATAAATAAAAACCATAAGGATCAATGGGTCATGCACAAAAATTCAAGTGGGTACTTCAAAAATCACCTAAAACCCCCATAAAAGGCACAAATT
>JAYMTK010003747.1:0-11906 GCA_036897405.1 Pelargonium myrrhifolium | reverse complement strand
AGATCCATGTTGCTGTGCTACCTTAGTTGTCGACCGACGACCAAATCCCGACACCGTCAGGGCCCAACCCTTCCGCTAAGCCGGAAACATCTCGGGTTTTCGTCCCTGTCTTCTGTGCAACCTCCATCATCTGATCCGCCGGCGTCTCTCTGATCTCTTCACCAGAATCTTTTTGGTCTGCGGCCTCGTTAATGGTTTTGTTGGTTCCATTGTTTTGGTAACCCTAATTTCATTTCCCCAGTCATTTTTTGACTGCCCCACAGTCTTTTTGACTGCATGTGCTGTATATTTTATTTCTATCTCTTGAAATTTAATAAAAACAGTACTTTTGCCTATAAAAAAAATATAAATACCCCTTACTTGATAAGATGAGAGGGTTATACAATTTACAAGACATTTTCTCTCTTTATAAATGCTCTCTAGAGTCCTTCCTAGTGAAGTGTGATTCGGACGGTTGAGATCTTTACTCTCTCACACGAGACGGTTTCCCAGAAGCACACCCGAGTCTCCGTTAACGGTGTGATTTCCTTGCGCAGTCACCATGAATTCAGAATCAAGAATTCAAGCCTCCAACTCCATCCTCAGACTTCAACTCTTAAAACATTTTCAAGAAAAAATGTTTTAACATGTGAACAAGACTACAAATATATTAGAGCACCCGAATTGACCAAGCCAAAACTTATACATCACATGTATAACTATTTTTTTTTTTCAGTGAAGGTCTACACTCAATGCTGATAAAAATTTAGAAAAGATGAACATTGTTTGATAATGGAGGTAGTGTTTATTTACTTTTTCAAACAATACATATTATGATATTAGTACGGATTTGTTTAAAGAGAATCTAATAGAGTCCAAGAAATATCAGTCATGAATTATTGGTTGAGATTTTTAGCCAAGAGACAAAGACAAATGGATCCGGACGGGCCCTCCGCGCCCACAAATTCATTGAGGCAGGTACGAGTGTTAATTGATGATGTGACATCATCTTACATGCCGTTATTAAGTGGTCGAGAATCTCGGCAAATAAATCATGATTGGAATTTTTTTTTCTCAGTCTAATAATTCTAACAATTTTTTAGACATCAGAGATCTTGAGTTTCAAATGGAATTAAATGAGCATCTTCCTCCTTCACAAGACTCTGCAAGCAATCCAACAAAGGTCCGTACAAACAATTTATCTTTATATATTAAATGCTTAATTACATAAATAATTAGCATTATACAAATAAATAATGATCGATGATTTTGTAACTTGAGCTCCGTAGTACTATTTATTTTCTTGTTCCATAACAATAGTTTGAGCAAATCAGGATCTGTGCCTGTTGCTGAAACCTAGAGGAGAAAGTTTGACTTTTTCAAGCTCTTGAAACCCTAAATTGTTTCACAAAGTTTGCTTAACAACATAAATGACATTGAGGTTCTTGAAACCCTAATTAAATTGCTTCACAAAGTTTTAAAACTACTTTTACCACATACTTGACAACATAAATGACACTGAGTTTAGGTTCCTCCTTGTGAAATTAAGGTCACGGGTACGAGTGAGATACACTACAAGAAAATCTTGATTTCGTGAGGAAATCTTGTCTATGGCTAAATCTCTCACTAATTTTGTGGGGGCACTATATGAATTTGGGTTTTAGGAGAAGGCCCAGAGATGACTTTCTCATATATAGTATCATTGGAAACTTTTCTTCTATAAGATCGTCTCCTAAAGTCCATCATAGGAGACGAATCTTTAGGAGACGGATTTGTAGTTTTATAGGAGACCGATTTCGTCATAGGAGACGGTTTTTGGCCGTCTCCTAAAGTCAGTTTTCTTGTATTTGGGAATTAGTTAGGGAATAATAAAAAATACCCACGCATGACGATTTGGAGGGAATAAAAAAAATACCCACGCATGACGATTCGGATACTGTCCCTCGCTAAATGCAGGTTTTCTTGTTGTGAGAAATAGTCTCGTGTTATATAAATCCTATAATGTGGTAGCCTCGTGTTTAATTGTATTGTCCTTTGTCAACAATGTAGCATTAACTATGACAGATACTTAGTTGTTTCCTTGGTGATACTGATGATCACAGGTTCAAGACCAGTGCTTGACTGATAAAGATGTTCTTCTCAAAATTAAACAAATTAACTCTACATTATCTTTCATTTATTTGTTTAATTTTCATGAGAAGAACGTCCCTATCGCTCAGTCAATTTCCTCCCGGATAAGAGGACAACTAATGGAGCAGGTTAGAGAATATCAGAGGTATAAACAAATACTAATATTGTTCCATCACGCGCATTATGTGTAGCTCCTTTCAGATTTATATGCTTCTATATCATCTTTATGTTTTGGCTTATTCTTAACCATTGTTAGAATATATGTATTGGCATATCCTCCTTAAAAAAAAAAACAAACAAGAACGACAAAGAACACAAGGGAGGCATATTCTTCATTTCAGGAGGCTCTGAGGCGGACATTCAGGAACTGGAACAAACACTAACACCAATTTTGTTTAGTTTATGCAATAGACAATTATAATGGAGAAGTTCACTTTCGTCTTGACTAGTGTCAACTTCCTTCTGTCTAGCTCGTTAGGGGCTTGAGCAAATGTTACATCGCGATGACTCCACATCGAGACTCAAAAAATCACTTTCTCGTAACCTTTAACAAAAAAAATACTTGATGAAGAGATAGTGAGTAGTTGATGAAAACTCGGGTTTTAAGTGTTAGCACTGTATTGAAGTAACTGGTTCTCAACTAATCATCCTTAGCTGAGCTTGCACCAATCATTAGTGCCTAATTGGCTTATAATTAATAATTGGCCTATGTTCATCAAGATGCAGAATATATATTATGAGCTAAAAGGTACGTAGAGAAAGATGCCACAGGTTAAGCATCGAGTTCCTTCGCCAATATCGTAGTTAGTACACAACTCTTCGTGCCTTATTCCATATTTGTTCTCGTATTTTTGCTTTAATTGACTCTGAAGTTTCTCTTTTCTAGATGCTAGTCGTACCCTTTAATGTTTGAACAAATAGTACATCATTTAAGAAACATACATGAATCCAAATACAACACTTATTATAAAAGAAAGCTCCAAACCAGACATTTATATATTTGTTAACAAGTAACTATCAGGCTATCAGCTTGTCATTTACGACTTTACTTGGTAGAAAACAGATTCAATCAGCCAGCATCAAGCGGTCCCCAATGTTTTGAAATAATACTCAATAATGTAGGATTAATTACTTAAATTTGATTATCGTATATGATTGCTTGACTTGTCATCAAAAGAGAATCGCTACATTCCAAAATGATGACACAAGTCTGTTTGTTTGATCTTGAACGGCCATATTTCTAGTGGGAGACTATGGGGTACCTACAAGATAAAAAGGACTTCAGAGGAATATCGAATTATTTGCTACATAAGTTTCTTCTATCATTTCTTTTGATTTTGACTAACCCGTGGAACCATTAGTGTCCGGTGTACTTTAGTGGTTGCTACATTGCCACGTACAGTTGCTGGGAAGATCAAAGTTGAAGAGAACTTGTATGTTGAAGTATTGAAAGACGCTGTATTGATGTTGTCGCGGTGGCAAAGAAGAAATGCTACATACATCCATGCTATAAAAGCGAGAAAGGCAAGTAAGTTATGGTTTTCTTGCAACTTTAAGAACAATTCTATGTGGTGAAGCTTCATGCTTTTCATTAATGTTAATTTTTTCTTGTAACTTCTCTCATTGTTTAGGCTCATATGGTTTTGCTGTAGGTGTTGGTTTCAAGTTCCATGTTTTATGGTTGTTAATGATTTGAATATGGTTTTTTAATAAAGTTACTTGCTTTCCTGTTCATAAAAAGTCTCCTTTTACCATGCATACTTGCTTGGTGGAGTAAAATCAAAGGCCAAATTGGTTCTTTTAACATAAAGTGAACTGCTTTTATGATTAAAGACCAGAATTACAAGTAATGATTGAAGATAAAATGATGAATTTGATTATTCCTTTCGGGAAAACAGCTCATTTTGATTTAAGACAACATAGCTATGATCCTTGTTTTCCTTGTACCTAGAGTGGTAAAGATTTACATTTCATATGATTTTATAGCAAATCCATATGTTTTCCAGAATTCATCCCTGACCAAGTGTATCTCTTGCAGTTAAGACCGAACTACCAAAGCTTTTGAAGGTGTTTGTTGAAGAATATTGTTGGAATTGAGTATTGTTTAAGGCGACATGGCAGAGGACAAGAGTGTCGATGTAGAAATAAACACCGAGCAAGCTACAGCATCACCAAGCAATTCCACAATGCTAGAGACAAACAGAGAAAAGACTGACACCCAACAAGACTCACTCAAAAGCGAGGAGAAAGAAGAAAACACTAAGTCAGTTCCGTTTTTCAAGCTTTTCTCCTTTGCTGACTCCTTGGATTGTGTATTAATGTTGGTTGGAACAATTAGCGCGGCTGGAAATGGGGTTTGCACGCCCCTTAATACCATAATATTTGGAAGTGTTGTTAACTCTTTCGGAGAAACTGTTGATACAAAACAGGTGGTTCATGAAGTGTCCAAGGTGCCAATTCTTGATACTGATACTGAACGCTTATTGAATTTCAGTTAATTTTACCGAGCAGCATAAGCATGTAAACTTTACTGATATTCCTTTGTTACGATGCTGTCACAGATCCATTTTGTTTACATTTAGGGTCTCTACTATCTCACTGTGCTTACAACAACTTTAACAATGTCCATCCATTCAGGTGTCTCTAAAATTTGTGTATTTGGCTCTGGGGTCTCTCGTTGCAGCATTTTTGCGTACGTAAACTGAGTTCCTTGGTCAAATTCGTTTCTATTTCAGTTTTTGCTTTGCCACTGAAAACTGAGATACGTGTTGTTTCTATGCCAGAGGTGTCTTGCTGGATGGTCACCGGGGAGAGACAGGCTGCGCGAATACGAGCTTTATACTTGAAAGCAATATTGAGGCAAGATATTGGTTATTTTGACAAGGAAACGAGCACCGGGGAAGTTGTTGGGAGGATGTCCGGGGACACTGTTCTTATTCAAGATGCCATGGGCGAGAAGGTACTGATATGTATACTATTTCGAAACTCTCAAATCATCATAAACTGGTTTAAGGAGATTCACTCATTTTTGTTTTCTTATGCATATTTCAGGTAGGGAAGTTCATACAACTATTCGCAACATTCTTAGGAGGCTTTACTATAGCATTTGTGGAGGGATGGCTCCTAACCCTTGTCATGTTGTGTTCTCTTCCACCTCTTGCCTTGTCCGGTGCTATCATGAGTTTGGTAATAACAAAGTTCGCGAGTCGTGGACAAACTGCTTATTCTTTAGCTGCAACTGTAGTAGAGCAGACTATCGGGTCAATCAGAACTGTACGTGTTAACGTATACTTGGCTTCTCTTATATATGTTTTTTCCCCCTTTTTTGACTAACACCAGCGATAGCGAATGACATACAGGTTGTTTCATTTACGGGGGAGAAGCAAGCTATAGCTAACTATAACAAGTCTTTGAACAAAGCTTATCAGTCTGGTGTGCAAGAGGGCTTAGCTTCTGGTTTAGGCCTCGGTTTAGTCATGTTCATTGTGTTCTGCTCTTATGCTTTGGCCGTATGGTTTGGTGCAAAGATGATACTCGAAAAAGGATATACAGGAGGAGACATCATTAATGTGGTTTTCGCCGTGTTGACTGGCTCATTGTAAGTAGTAATGTGCCTTCCTTTCATTTCATTTTCCATTGGATCGGTCCATTTTGATCAACCAAACTTGTTTCCTCTCCAGGTCTCTAGGCCAGGCCTCTCCGTGCCTCAGTGCATTTGGTGCCGGACAAGCTGCAGCGTACAAGATGTTTGAGACAATTAACAGGAAGCCCGACATAGATTCTTATAACACCAATGGACAGAAACTAGATGATATCCGCGGAGATATAGAGCTGCGAGACGTTTATTTTAGCTACCCTGCAAGACCAGATGAGCAGATTTTCAACGGGTTTTCTCTCTCAGTACCAAGTGGCACAACTGCAGCGTTGGTTGGACAAAGTGGAAGTGGGAAATCAACCGTTATCAGCTTGATTGAGAGATTTTATGATCCTCAAGCCGGTGAAGTCCTCATTGACAATGTTAATCTCAAAGATTTCCAGCTCAGATGGATCCGAGGCAAAATAGGCCTTGTCAGCCAAGAACCCGCGTTGTTTACTTCTAGCATAAAAGATAACATTGCTTATGGAAAGAACGGGGCAACACTCGAAGAAATAAGGGCGGCTTCTGAGCTCGCCAATGCTGCTAAGTTTATAGACAAACTGCCTCAGGTAATTATAATACGTCATCATATTGAACAACTGATTATTAATTTTCCAACTCACAATGACCATAAGTTTTATGTGTTTTTGTGTATTAAGGGACTAGACACGATGGTGGGCGAGCATGGAACTCAGCTCTCTGGAGGCCAAAAGCAAAGAATCGCTATTGCTCGCGCCATTCTGAAAGATCCAAGAATTCTACTTCTTGATGAGGCCACAAGTGCTCTTGATGCAGAATCTGAAAGGGTTGTGCAAGAGGCATTGGACAGGATTATGATAAACCGTACCACGATTATTGTAGCGCATAGGTTGAGCACAGTACGGAATGCTGATATGATTGCTGTCATACACCAAGGAAAAATTGTTGAAAAAGGTACATTTTGATACTTTAAGGTCCACATTTGAGTAATTCACTAATTTGTTGAATGTTCAGAGTTTTTGTAATGCTTTTTTGGTTAATCAGGTTCACACTCTGAGCTAACCAATCATCCCGAAGGAGCATATAGCCAACTGATACGGTTGCAAGAAATGAGCACACTTTCAAAACAAAATTCTGCTCATGATCAGGACAGACCAGACAGTACTATTGTGAATTCTGGGAGGTTCCCGAGCCAACGAGTTTCTTTCTTAAGATCAATTAGTCGAGGCTCCTCGGGGATTGGAAACAGCAGTCGCCACTCGTTCACAGTTCCATTCGGGATACCAACTGGAATCAGTGTTCATGATCAGCAAGATGCAGAACTTGATTCTCCTTCCGCTTCCACGCCATCACAACGGGCTCCTGATGTCCCGCTAAGCCGCCTGGCCTATCTGAATAAGCCGGAGATCCCAGCATTGCTTCTAGGCGTCGTTGCTGCAGTGGTCAATGGCGCGATTTTGCCCGTTTTTGGGATACTTCTTTCCAGCATTATCAAGATTTTCTCTGAGCCAGCGGAGAAGCTGCGAAAAGATGCAAACTTTTGGGCACTTGTGTTCATTGGCATGGCAGTGGTGTCTTTTGTGGCTTATCCAGCAAGATCATACTTTTTTGCTGTAGCCGGGTGTAGGCTGATAAGACGGGTCAGATCAATGTGCTTCGAGAAAGTTGTTTACATGGAAGTGAGTTGGTTCGATGAGCCTCAGAATTCAAGTGGTGCAATTGGGGCAAGACTTTCTGCGGACGCTGCTTCGGTGAGAGGACTTGTTGGGGATGCTCTTGGTTTGCTGATACAGAACATTGCAACTGCACTTGCAGGCTTGGTTATCGCCTTCGAAGCGAGCTGGCAATTGTCCCTTATAATCCTCGTCTTGCTTCCGCTATTAGCAGTAAACGGATATGCTCATGTGAAGTTCATGTCGGGATTCAGCGGAGATTCAAAGGTTTGTTCTGATAAATCTTGATGCATATCTTGTGTACCCTTTGTCAATACCTTTAATTAGATTGCACAAATGGTTGCAGAAACTGTACGAGCAAGCGAGCCAAGTTGCTAACGATGCAGTGGGAAGTATTAGAACCGTAGCATCTTTTTGTGCTGAAGAGAAGGTGTTGGAGCTGTACAAGGAGAAATGTGAAGGCCCTATGAAGACCGGGATAAGGCAAGGAGTCGTGAGTGGGATAGCGTTCGGCTTATCCTTCTTCTTACTCTTTTCTGTCTACGCGTGTAGCTTTTATGCTGGTGCTCGGCTTGTAGAGGCTGGGGACATTAGCTTTTCTGATGTCTTTCGGGTAAATTGATCACTAGTTAGTACTTAATTCACATGTCAGTCCCTTCTCGGATTGCTAATTATCTATATGCTTCTCAGGTGTTTTTCGCTCTCACGATGACAGCAATAGGAGTTTCTCAATCAGGCTCCCTCGCGCCAGATGCAAGTCGAGCAAAGAGTTCTGTTGCGTCTGTATTCGCAATTCTCGACAGGAAGTCAAAAATCGATGCTAGTGCCAACTCGGGAACAACGATAGATAATGTGAAGGGAGAGATTGAGCTTCGACGTGTCAGTTTTACGTATCCCACGAGGCCTGACATTCAGATATTCCGGGATCTTAGCTTGGCTATTCACTCTGGCAAGGTATGTACATGTAAAGATTTTTCTATTAGCTATATCCTAACTAGAACTGCCTAACAGTACTTTTTGCGTTACGTTACATTAATCAGACAGTTGCTCTGGTGGGCGAAAGTGGAAGCGGGAAATCAACGGTGATCTCGTTGCTGCAGAGGTTTTATGATCCCGATTCGGGTCAGATTACGTTGGATGGAACTGATATACAAACACTTGACCTGAAATGGGTTAGGCAGCAGATGGGCCTAGTGAGCCAGGAACCTGTCCTCTTTAACGACACAATCCGAACCAACATTGGGTATGGCAAGGAAGATAACGCAAGCGAGGCTGAGATCTTCGCTGCAGCAGAACTAGCAAACGCGCACAAGTTCATCAGCAGCTTGCACCAGGTGAGAACACGCGCCATGTCACGCCATGTCATGTTATGTTATGTCATGTCATGTCATGTTACTGATGAATGTGATTGGATTAGGGGTATGAAACAGTAGTAGGGGAGAGAGGGGTGCAACTTTCGGGAGGGCAGAAGCAAAGGGTAGCGATTGCTCGGGCCATAGTGAAGGCTCCGAAGATATTGCTGCTAGACGAAGCAACGAGCGCGCTGGATGCAGAATCCGAACGAGTGGTTCAAGACGCATTGGATAGAGTGATGGTGGAGAGAACAACAGTGGTGGTGGCACATAGGCTGTCCACAATAAGAGGAGCTGATGTGATTGCAGTGGTGAAGAATGTAGTGATTGCAGAGAAAGGGAAGCATGAAGCTTTGATCAATATCAAGGATGGGATTCATGCTCTTTTGGTAGCATTGCACACAAAGGCTGCATCTTAATCAACACGCGCACAAATTTATATGGTTCTGTTTTGATTCTGCTATTTTTTTTTCTCCATCAAATGACTATTTTTGTAGTAATGTTTTGGACTTTTTGGTATGTAGTATAGTATAAATTCACAGAAATTCAGGTGAGCACTCTCAGAGAGGCCAGATGGGCTCTTTTCAAGTATATGAGACCTTTATTTTTTCTCTTTTTTTGTCAAACTTGTTTGATTAAAGGCTCCATTGGCATTTTTCAACTGAAATATGTTTTGACAGAGTTACATGGATTCCTTCCTCAGTTTGGCGAATCACTATCACCGCATTCTCATTTTTTTTTCCAAATGTCAGTGACAATTTCAATATTTAGTGTTGTTATAGTCACTTTAGTGAAGTGGATAGATCTTTCCATGTTAGTTATTCTCAACTTTTTGCAAGAATGAGAAATATAAGACTTTTTTCCAGGAGAATTACTGTAAGATAGTTATTGGCTTACATGCATGCAGTCTTCAACATTCTGAATGTGAAACCATTTAAGCATTAACTAGAAGAAATGATCACATCAATTACATACATTATGGCATAAAATAGTAACCACATTTCAGATCCATGTCTGTGCAACAACAAACAATGTTCATGTCTCAAACTTTCACATGTCATGACTGAGAGAGTAATCTATTTGAAGCTTCACAGTAGATGGAAATATTGCAGTAAGATTGTTGGGAAAGATGCTTTTCCAGGCTTCAGTCCATGGACACTCTTCATCATAAATCCAATCTTCGAGTCCTCTGTATCGTCTGTGACACGGACTCACCACTACCGACTTCAGTCCCGCCAAATTTCTTCCCAAATACTCCATCAGCTCAAACTCGTGCTCGTTGTAATTGTATCCGTGAATCGCCAATTCCTTTATGTTCCCGTGCTGCCAATCCGCCGGCATCACCCTCTTTGCCCTCGCCCATCCTGGCTCAACCCTAACATACCCCTTAGGAATCAACTGCAAACAACAGCAATACACAAACTTATAATAAAGATGCTATTGACAAATCATGCAAAACTAGCTTTTCAAAAAAGAAAACAAGACACTCGTTTTGGGACTCACGTTAAGTCGTAGCTTCTGCAATGACGGGAATGTCCGGAGAATGTAAAGCAGCCAAGAGAGATTGTCTTCGTCGTAAAATGGCATGACAGTCACTGCCAATTCCTTAACATTCAAGAAAGGCTCTTGCATCTCTGGCAGCTCCAGTGCCTGCATAGTGAGGGAAGCTGATATGTTCAGAGTCTCTAACTGAGGTATGCACCTTGGGAATGATGTGAGTGCATAAGCCAGGCCTTGCATCCGAGTCTCCTTTTCCGTGAAGTGCAAGAAACCTCTACTCATCTTCGGGACATTCCCGAAAGAGAGGCCGAGGAAAGAACCCGTGTACTCAAACGTCACGAGACTTTCCGCGCAAGTCACATCAAGCTTCCTCAATCTCTGACAGTTCTGAATCTCCAACGCCTTCAGGCTCGAGCAAGAAACCTCCAGACCAACAAGACTATTGCATTTTCGCAGACTCAGCTTCTCGAGAATCGAACAATTCAGTATCAAATTCTTGAGCTGTTGATCACTGATGCACACATTTTTCAGTGCAATATTAGTCAAAGCGGTCACAGACATAGAACTCAAACTCGTAGCTCCCACGAAAGAACAAGACTCCAATTTCAGATCCTTAAGCTTGGACTTCTTCCCGAGGACGCTCCAATCAACCTCTAACAAGTTGTTGTGTTTCGCCCCCGAAAAGCTGAGATGAATGCTTTCGGATCCTAGCTTGAGTGCACAATCAATCCATCGACGAATGTGGGAGTAACAGTCGTTATCCAAAGGAAAGTGAAGCGCCAAGGAGGTGATGGAAGTTCCCTTAGAACGTTGGGCCATGAATTGGTCAATTACTTGCACAAACTTCCACTTAACGAGTGATTCTTTCAGGAATTGAGTTTCTGCAAATACGTTTTCGGCGCAAAAAGAGATATTGGGGTGAGCCAACCAGATTGGTTTCCAGTTCTTGGAGATGATGCTGGTCCTCACAGCCTCTTCTAATGGAAGCATGGATACAATTTTTTGAAGTACGTGGTCTGGAAGCTGAGCAACCCAGTTCTTGGAACTGTTCCTCTCCAATTGCAGTTGTTTTCTTGGTCTAGCCATGAACCGAACCTTTATAAATTCTTAGAAGAAGATTAGGATTTGAGAACTTGTAACAATATGAATAGAAAATCCTATGCACCTTATCATATATATATACACTACACACATATAACATAGGAAAGTCACACGGATTGACTTATAAGGTTTCCTAATCTGTATTGGAAAACTAAAAGGTCTTGAAACCGGATCTTATGAGGCCTATTTAAGTAAAGCCCAATGAAATTTTAATTTTCACTAAAGCCCATGTTGAAATTCAAGCCCAATTACTTGAAATCCAAGTTACCTAAATCCTACCTTTCTCTTTCTTTTGCTGCTGCGATCAGGGAGGTTGATTTATTTCACGCATGTGTGTCCTTTCCTTTTTTATTTTCTATTTAGTTTGTTTTGTTTTTTTATTATATATATATATATATATGGGTTTAATGTATATCAGTTGACTGATATAAAGTTATAACGGTTGCACTAATAAGGTGGTGACACCTTATTTAAAATCATGTATCCGGACGGATCGCTCCGCTCCTCCAAACTCACTTGAGTGGGTATAAGTAATTTTAAATAAGGTGTAACCAC
>JAYMTK010003746.1:0-11906 GCA_036897405.1 Pelargonium myrrhifolium | reverse complement strand
TTTTTACAAGATCTAATTAATGTTTACCATATACAAACACAAAATTGATCTATGTTGTTCCATAATGTCACGAAAATGACCAGATCTTAAAAAAATTCACTACATCTGAACTGAAAATAAATATTTTGTGTGCAGATGTGTAAACAAATGTCAGTAGGCCAACAGATGAACAACATCAAGCTGAGGTACTGCAAAATTTCTTACCTTTTGCGACTATGGTCTTTCAAACCCTCCAAATCCTGCACTCCAGATCCATATATGTTTTCCACTTTCCCTTCCCTCCAATGGTACAACAATGTACCCACGATCCGAGCATATGAGGTGTTGTGGAATGTGTGGTTTTTGATTATTAGGAGATTGCTATTAGCGCGCACAATTGCGTCCCTTGTTTGCTCTTTGATTATTTTGGCCATTGCATTCATCTTACCATTTTCGTTAAATTCCTAACCATCAACAATCTCCGAATGCATACCATGTATAAGTGGTAGAACCTTACTTTAGTAGATAACTGATGGTGTTATACCCACTTGCAACTGTTCCTGATGCTGACATGAACAGATAACAAGGTACTTTCTTCCAGCCCCCAAAATGCAACACCTTGCTGACGTCACCAATTTTGACTTCGGGAAACTCAATTCATTAGTAGACTCCTTATAGTCCAGTAGAAGATGTGCAATGGGTTTGGCTAAAAATAACTGGTTTACAAGAGGAGGGGCAGATGAGGATACAAATCCTTGATAGGTTTTCTACCTTGTACATGAGTGAAACTAGCAATGTGATCAAAATAATTCTTCGACAAAACTGACATCAACTTTTTTTTTGGGCCATTCCTTAAAATTGGTAAGAGATCGTCTACCTGTTGATATAATTTTTTTATGCCCACCCTTTATCATCTCCTCTTGTTTTATTCGTCTAAAAAAAGGGTACGGAACACGCGTTAAACGCCAAATGTTGTGTACACGGTTCATAGCGGATTTTCAGGCACCATTGCATTTTCGCCATCCCCATTTTACTGCCGGGATTCAAATCTTCCATTCAATTCACATTCGGGGATCAAACTTAATGACAACACAACATTCAAATATATCCTACATCGACAAAACGGGACTACATTTTCAAAATTTCAAATGGCATTTATCTGACTTGTTCAGATTTATAATAAATATCTACCCACTAGGCACTAACACTTGCTTAGTATATCAAATATATGCACCGACATTTTTATGAAAACTAAGAAATGAACGGGCATCAAACAGGGCGGACCGGTTTTTTAGACCGAACCCAGACCGAATTCTAATCGGTCCGGTCCCCAGTTCTCAATATTTTGAAATTCCAGGGAAGGAAAATCCAAAATATCGCCCCCATCAGAAGCACATACTTATGAGCATCCATTCCATGTCTATCATCCTTAATCATTACATTACTAATCATAAGAATTACAAAAGTATGACCCTCCATTCCATGTATGTCATTCCTTGTTATCATCTCCTGCTTCATTACATATGTTATATGTCATTCCCATAAAATGTTAGTTTATAATGAGTTACATTATAAACATTTCATTACAAACAACTATTTACATACTCCAAAGCATTACAAGCCCACGTCTTTGTACAATATGTTTGCCGTCAAACAAAAAACGAAGAATGTCTCTTCATGAATTATGTTTCAGGCAGTATCTCCAAG
Organism: Pelargonium myrrhifolium; assembly: GCA_036897405.1. NCBI lineage: Eukaryota > Viridiplantae > Streptophyta > Magnoliopsida > Geraniales > Geraniaceae > Pelargonium > Pelargonium myrrhifolium. The sequence continues at coordinate 10,220 of JAYMTK010003746.1, read as the reverse complement.
CAAATTGGATCTTTCCACGGATGAAACACCCCTACATGGCATACATTCTGTCCCGGCAAACACAACCATATACACAAATATGTACGAGTTGTTAACATGTGCATACTAAATTAAGTGCCCAAATATATGCATGATCATTTTTGGGGACTCGGTCACGTACCTATAACAAATAAAAGAACCTGCGTAACAGGTTTAACACTCTTTTTTATCACTTTCGACAGACTTGATTCTCGCAAAAAGATCTGCGAATACCAGGGACAAATGGAAAACAGACCCAGTTTTTAGCAACTATGTTCCAAAAAGTTTACATCAATTCTATTTCAATCAATTCTATTTTTGACATAGTCTGCAGGAATCATTTTTTCATGTGGACTCAGTACATCATAATTGATTTGGAACTCGTGACAGGACTAATTGAGTGGCATTACCTGAATATATTTGAAGGTATGATTTACCAATCCGATCAGTATCGTACAATTTTATTACATTTCTCAAGTCCCTGTGCTTCTGTATAGGCTTTTGCTTGTTAATTTCGACCCAAAGGCGATCATATTCCTTTTCATTGTAAGGCTTTCTCAGAATCTCCACTAGTTTTTCTCTAAACTTCTCGCTTGTACACAAATCAACACGGTTGTAAGGCTAGTAATGACAATCCCTAATATATATTAGGTAAAACAGATTAGAGAAAAGACCAACAAGGAAAAACAAATCATCTCTTCCCTATAGCAAATAGGTGCCACAGGTCAGTTTCTCCTACTATCAAGATTTACATTTGACCATGTGTTCTTTCATGTGTGCCAATCCAATACATGTTATGTTGTCCTTCAAATATTTCTGCAAACCTCCTCTTCATCTTTTCATTATTTTTATATTTGTTGTCCTATATTAAGAACTACTAAAGAGGGGTAATCTTCCTTAAAGAATACCTATTTCAACTTCTCAATACTATCTCTAATCTAACAATTAGAACAACTACTATACGAATAACTAGGACTGCAACTCTATGTCTCAATATATTACTAACTAATATATTATATTACAATACTTTACTTCTATACTTCTATACTTTTGTTTCAATAAGTGAAGTTAACGAATTCCTTTTCCGCGTGTTTAGAAGTCAAGTTGTTTTCATTTTCTTATTCAAAGTTAAAGTTGTTTTAGTGGTATCCTAATCATAAATCTCAGACATTTTTTGTAGTTTCCTAAGCCCCTCTACCATTTCTATTCTCTTATTTTACAGAAGTCAACATATTGCATGTACCAATTTACCGGCAAAAGAGCAAATTAATAATCATATCCATGCATTATGCTAATTATTAAAAAAACAAATTTTCCCTTTCTATTACTAATTACTAAATCAAACTATTTCTTTAGATGATTATGCATATCTATACATAAGCTATAGAGGAATAGGCTTTAAAAACATAATGTCACTCAAGTTCATGTATGTTACCAGCAATGTGAGGAACAAAACCTTCCTTCTCATCGGCATCAGCATCAGCATCGCCATCGCCATTGCATTTTGACACACATGATTTTTACAAACAGCATCATCATCCTTAATTTTGTTGCTCTATTATTCGGCACCTCTACCCAGCCCCACACCGTAGGCGGGGTTTCAGACACTAACCGGTTACCAAAAACAGCACGATTAATCACTAACTCATTAGCATTATCACCAACCAATTTGGCCTTCTTGTCTTGTTGTACCTCTAATTTCTGTCCACTGCGTTTTATCCTTTTGCCACTCTTCAACACTGTTGGTTTCTTACACACAAATCCCTTACCATGCACTTCATCACTAATAAGCAATTCATGAGCACCACCACCAGAATCCTGTTTTGCACCGTCAACTCTGTAAATTTGATCCTCCATCGCGTCTATATTATTTCCAACAGTTCTCATATCCTCGACTAAAGTTCTTACATCTCTCGGCTTGTTGGACGGATATTCATTACCACATACTTTAACCGAAGCCTCACAAACCATTCCAAACATTTTATCTTCTACAGTATCTTCTACAAACCCATCAGCAACACTCAACTCATAATGAACCTCTACAGGCTTCTCATCACCCACACCAGGAATGTCCAGCACATACCCATAACCCTCTTCCCTCAAATTGTCAATAATTTTTTTTAATTCAGGATCCACCATCCAGTTATCCACCTCATCTCCAAGACTATTACAATGATACCCAACAAAATGATGATTGTTGCTATCATAATGCCAATTAACAAAGCTATTACGTACCTCATTGTGTTTCAAAGCCGATTCTGGTTCTGGGTTGTCGTCGAGGTGTACTACATTTGGTGGAGTGGATGTTGTGGGTTCAACCTGACGACGTCGTGTACTGGGGTTTCGAATACAGACCCCCTCTCGTCTCTTCCATCGCATGCACAGCCTCGCATCAATGTTGGATTTAGGAGCCATTGATGTTGATAACCTTCAGCACTCCACAAAGTCAAAGTGGGTAGTACTCTAGAAAGGGACTAGAAACATGAGGGAGATGAAGTGTCGTTTTCGAACCCCTAGCACTTCATTTAATTTATTTTTCTGGCTATCTAGTATCTAGTACCTATACAAACAATAATAAATTATTGAACTAATATATCAGACTTTTAGTACAAAAAATAATAAATTATTTTAGGGCTAACAATTTGGGTCATGACCCGTGACACGACACGAACACTATACGATTTTAAGATGGTTTGGGTTCAGCATAATCGTGTTCGTGTCGGGTTCGTGTTGAATATCTCAACCCGTTTAATAATCGTGTCGTGTTCGTGTCGAACCCGTTTAACCCGCTTAACCCGTTTAATTAAACGGGTCATGTAACCCGTTTATTAACCCACCTTTTAAGGATAAAAATAAACAATTTCAAACTTATCGTCTCAAAATTACCCATAGAAGTTAAACGGGTCAAATATATCGTGTCGTGTCGTGTCACTATCAACCCATTTATGTAAATGTGTAGAGTCGGGTCGTATAATTTTGAACCCAATTACTTAAACGTGTTAGTCGTGTCATGTCGTGTGAACCCGCTCATAAACGTCTCGTGTTCGTGTCGCGTTTTTCAACCAGTTTCATAAACGGGTCGGTTCGGGTTGACCCATTTAACAGAATACTAAACTTTCAACAACACACGAACACGACCCGTGAACATGAATTGCCACCCCTAAATTATTTCTTTCATTTATTTTTTGGCTATCTAGTATCTATGCAACAAATATAAAATCATTCAACTAATATCTCAGACTGTTAATTGGCTGGTAATCACTACTTCCTAACGTCACTTGCGCAAAGGTTTGATTACTCTTGTCACCAATTAACAATTTTTTTTTTTGGTTTTTTTTCTATGTAGTATATATACAACAAATAGATAATCATTCAACTAATATCCCAGAGTGTTAATTGGATCAAAGGTAATTGCTAATTCCTAACGTCACTTGCGCAAAAGTTTCGATTACTATGGTCGCCAATCATAACTTTTTTTTTTGAGCTATCTAGTATCTATACAACAAATAGAAAATCATTCAACTACTATCTCAGACTGTTAATTGGATGGTATTCGCTACTTCCTAACGTCACTTGCGCAAAAGGTTCGATTGCTCCTGTCACCAATTAACTTTTTTTTTTATGTTTTGATTTTTTGTCTATGTAGTATATATACAACAAATAGAAAATCATTCAACTAATGCTCCCAGAGTGTTAATTGGCTTAGAGGTAATCACTACTTCCTAACGTCACTTGCGCAAAGGTTCGATTACTCCTGTCGCCAATTAACACTTTTTTTTTGTTCTTTGTCTATCTAGTATCTATACAACAAGTAGAAAATCAATCAACTAATATCTCTGACTGTTAATTGGCTAAGTGGTAATCGCTACTTCCTAACGTCACTTGCGCAAAGGTTCGATTATTGCCAATTAACACTTTTTTTCCTTTTTTTGTCTATGCCCCTTAATTTTTCCTGAAACTGCCAAATATATAGCATTTTTTAATGGACTCTTTAATGGTGTGTTGGACATGACATGACAAGTTTTTTGGGCCTCTAATTGCATCACCATTACCAAAGCTGGAGAGGTATAGCTGTTAAATCACCCATCTATGGAAAATCAACTGTAATTTAGTCCACATTGACTCTCACATACTGATTGCACTTTTTTCACAAGATTGCAATATCTAAGGGTTCACATAGGGTAAGTAGTACATTTTCAATGCTTGCCCAAGAGTGAAGGTATGGAATCCTTCTTCAGTTTTCGAACTTGTTCATTAACAAGCCAAAACCAACAAAATCTTTAGTTTCACATACCCAACCCGTTAAAATTCATTGCCAAATTCAATTAGATACGGTCATTGCTCGACTTCAATGAAACCATATTTCAATATGGGAGCACCGGTATACCCTGGCCGTATTATGATCTATAATATTTACTTTTCACATATAATGTGTACTCACTTAAAATGGGACTCCTACCATCCATGTTCATTTCAAGATGGCCTCATGTCTTCCTCATTGTCGTAATATCTCAACTAATTGACCAATTCATTAACCTATGTGCTATCATTTTATTTTCACACATATGTAGAACGTTTTTACAAAAGCGTCATCCTGATTTTCGCTAAAGTAACATCTCAATTTTTAAATCAAATTACCGTTTCACTTTATTGAACTACAAATTAGGTCCCCAATTATTACTTACAGGCCCTCAATTGTGGTTATCTTAGTGTGGGTACTAATTTGGTCGATTTGCAATAATTGGTGACCGAAATTAGGCGTTCATCCTAATTTAGTAGTTTCATGAATTTGTGACAAACATTATGCTAATAAAAATACTTCTTTAGGAGATAAGCACATATAACGACCAATTGTCTTAGACAAAGAACTAAAATTACTCTCAGGCCACCAACCATGGTCGTATTCTGGGATGAGTGATGACGTGTGCATTAACATTTTCCGTAAAAAAATTTATACCTTTAACAAAAATAATGCAACTGCATGACTCAAACGCAAGTGTCACACATACTAACAATGTTTCGAACCATTGGGCTATATATGTTTATGGTTAACATTATGCAAACAAAATTACATGTTGAGGAGATCAACACATATTATAAACATTTCTCCTACACACAATACAATTACAATTACAATTTCACTTTCAAGGAAGCGCCTTCATAGTATATTCGTCAGATACCTTAACCACATTCTTAGTAACTATAACAACCAACACAATGCACAAATATTTAATTATCATTACAAGCTTATTAGTTTCTCTATCCATCTTCTTCATCTTCAGCCTTGATTTCATTATGACCTCATTATGCTTAGCTTTGATGACTTCCACATCATTTTCCAACTCTTTTATCTTATCCTTTAATTTTTTATTTTCCTCTATGATTTTCTTAATGTGCCTTCTTTGAGTTCTCAAACCAAGCGTAACGGTTTTCCTATCAACTCCCTCGTCATCCTCAACCCACCCCTCAAAATAATGACAGTAGTTTTCTGTCTGAAGGTCCATTCTCGAAATACAAATGCAAATGTTATTCAATCATGTGTTAATAGAACAGAATGTCGGTAATTGAAATTACATAATGGAAAAAATATAGAATGGTTTTCTTACCCTATAGTTTTCACAGTCGTATAACACTCTACCTGGATTGTCCTTCGTCGTCGAGACGACGACCTTCGCTCTGAGCCCACACTCGCAACGACGTTACGAAGCGAAATCGTAAGAAGAAGATGAAGAGGAAGAAGCATTTATGGCGCTTGAATAAGATTCACCACTGCTGGAGGCCATGGAGTCCACCAAAACCTAGGGTTCAAATGGGGGAAATTCATATTAGGGTTTTAAGAAGAGGAAGAGTTGTACATGCGAAGATTTGATCTGTGGACATATGTAGACTTACTCGCCAAAACGACATGTGTTTGAAATTTTGGCTTCAGTTAGACCATAAACGTCGTCGTCTGCCGTGATTTCGGATGACGTCTACATTAAAAGTGTCCAAAAAAAATATCATAAACCTTTACAAGGTACAAAATATGCCAACTGACGGACTCGAACGCAGGCGCAGACTACACAGTTCAAAAATTCTAACCATTGGGCTATGCTACTAATCATTAGTAATGTTGAACTTATATATATAGATCACATCAATAAAAATGCTGATACTAATTACTAAACCCCAATTGCCAACTGCCGGACTCGAACGCTGGTGCAGACTACTCAGTGCAATAATTCTAACCCCAATTGCAAACTGCTGGACTCGAACGTTGGTGCAAACTACTCAGTGCAATAATTCTAACCATTGGGCTAATCTGGTACCTAATCTTTTATTGTACCAGATCTAGTACCTACACTTATTTTATACACCCAATGTAGTACCTACCATCTACTTCCGTCAAATTTTCCGTCAAATGCCTCATTGGACTGCCACGCTGGAAAAAATATGCCTACATGGCATCTAAGCCACATGCATCTGCTGACATGGAATTTTGTTTTCAATTCTTTTTACAAAAATGAATAGGAAAAACAAAATTGTCACGTTTCTTCTTCCTCTCCCACTCTGGCATCTCAGCACCACCGCCGTCACCATGATCGTCGTTTCAATCTCGTCTTCCAATTGATTGAAACAACAAATCCACAAAAAAACTCGATCAGACGTTGTCTGTGTTATCGGGGTGAGGCGGCGGAGCAGTGGTGGTCGTTTCAGTGGAGGCCGTGAGTTTCGCCGGCGAGAAGAGGAGCCCACGACGAGGTCAGACTCTCGTCGGCATGCAGTTCTAGTTTGAGTTGATTTTGAGTGATTTTGAGATATTTGAGAGTGATTCTGAGTGATTTGAGAGTGATTTTGAGTGATTGGAGAGTAATTTTGAAAGATTGTAGAGAGATTTTGAGATTGGAGATGAATTTTGAGACATTGTAAAGAGATTGGAGAGAGTCTAGAGTGGGTTTCAGAGATGGAAACGTGAGGAGAGAGAGAGATGAGTTGAGAAATATTTTTTTATTATTTTTATTTTTATTTTTTATTTAACAAAGTGATAATTTCCACCTCAGCAAAGACTTGCGGTCAAAATTGTACACATCAGCACGAGCTTGTGCCTTTAGATGCCACATCAGCGTTTTTTGTCCATGTCAGCACATTTTAACGGACAAATTAACGGAGAGTGACGGTAGGTACTAGATTGAGTACAAAATAAAAATGTGGGTACTAAAATGGATGTATAATAGAAGTGCGGGTAATAGATCTGGTACAATAAAAATTTGGGTACCAGATTGGTTATGGCGTCAAAGTTTGGGTATCGAAAAAAACATTATCCCTCATTAATAATGTTGAACTTATATATATAGATCACATCAATAAAAAAGCTGATACTAATTACTAAACCCCAATTGCCAACTGCCGGACTCGAACACTGGTGCAGACTACTCAGTGCAATAATTCTAACCATTGGGCTATGCTACTAATCATTAGTAATGTTGAACTTATTCATATAAATCACACCAAAAAACAAGTTGATACTAATTACTAAACTCCAATTGCCATAAAGGGCCACATAATTACATAATCCAACCATATATAGCCACATTATTTCCAACTTCACAATTGTCACTAGCAATTATGACGTGGATGCCTAAATGAGATTTAAAGGCCATGTCCCATCTAGATTATGTATATTATGTCTATTTTTTCCATATCTGGTCTATTATGTCAATGATGATCTGTTCAAGACACTTGGCGAAACCATCATTACTCTATGCTATAAAATACAACTAGCTAGGATACGACAGTAATCTCTAAGATCTTCGTGCATGCGACATTAATATGCATTCATCATTTCTAATCTGCACACATCAAATCCAACATCACTCATCTTCCAACTTCCATCTTCTCCTCTTCCATTATCTTTCTTCTTATACTTTCACCACATCACCTCTTAGGTTCTCTTCATCTTCAAAATTTCTATCCTTGTTCTACTCTACTTTCACAGTCATAGTGTCTGTGTTTCCCATCCGCCAGGGTTGGGAAATTAGTCCCTCTCCAAAATTGGTTTCTCCCAATGCATCCAAACTACAACATTGTCTTATAGCATTGGTGTGGGATGAAAGAATATTCGATACCCTTGATCTTGACATATTGCTCCACCAGTTATGATCCCTCGAAAGCCACTTTCAAGTTAATAGTGTGACAGACAATACCTTTATGTTTTTATTCACCAACTCTTGCGATGCTAGTTTGATCTTGGAGAAGGATCCATGGAGTGTCTCGGGTGCCCTGCTCATTGTCAGGATTCCCAATCCAATGTCCTTTCCTATGGACCTTGGGCCTCAAATTTCTCCTATGTGGGTCCCGATACATGGTGTTCCCGTTATTTATCTTTCCGGGGATCTAACAGAAACCACAGGCAGCCATTTGGGACACAATGTTAAAGTGGACCAAAACCATATCGGAGAAGGAAGATGGCAGTTTTTACGTATTCAAGTTTGCCCTAAACTTCATGAACCTTTGGTTGCAGGTTGTTTCTTTGGTTGCAGTTTTTACGTATTCAAGTTTGCCCTAAACTTCATGTATGTGGCATTATTGGACATTCATACCGACAATTTTCTACACCTCCTCTCTTTGCGGAAACCATGATCAGAGAGACTGAAGTTTGTGAATGGGGACATGTCCAATAGCGATCTATGGTTTGATGCCTCTTATCGCTTATACTCTAAGGAGTTGCGAGCTTTTCAGAACTGCGAATTCTTCAGGAGCTCCAGAGTTCAAGCATGTTACACGCACCCTCCTACTATAAGTCCTGATCTCGTCAATGACTTTGCAGATTCTACTATTATGTCAGACGAGCCACAATTTCCCTTATCAGACCATTTGCTTATTGAGTCTCAACTCAGCCATCATCTATTTCATTTTCCTCTATGTCCTGTTGCCACTTTGGAACCACAAGGCCTTGGTGCGGGTGAATATTTATTGGTCAACCAAGAACCCTTCCTGCAGCATCCTCCATATGTAGATAATATGTTTCCTGGTGCTTTGCTTGATCAATTCCTTTCAACGGCAGATAGTCAGTATCATCCGCTTGGCATCTCTACTGCCATGGAGGTTCCTATTATTTCTTACCCCATTCTAGATAGGAGGATGATCCTGCATGATGGAATGCCTCCTGGTATGGTGACACAAGGCAATCCAGTGGAAAGCCTACTCTCACCTTCTACAGAAGTTCAGCTTGACGTTCAAATCAATTCTTCCCAACCGGATAACCAATCGTATCCGATGGAAGTTGTAGAACAATTTGAACCTGCGAATTTTAATTTCAGTACTATGGGCCCATGGGACTATATTAGAGAGAGCTTGTTCTTGAATGCCACTTCAGCTGAAGTTCCTATTTTGGAGCACCAAAACTTACCCCTGCAATTGGGTATATTTGATCCATCCCTGCTACTACCAGATTCACCTCCAAGCCCCTGATATGAACTTACCTCCAAGCCCCTGATATGAACTTACCTCCAAGCCCCTCTGGTGTCCTATCGTTTGTTAAGGCCGCTCTATCAGAGGACTCCTCAGATGAGGCCCTTACCAATGTTGTTTAGTTACAATCATAGCCAATTCCACTTTTGAGAAGATTGCCAAAAATGGAGCACATACAAATATATCTGGGCACAAGTACATTGGTTTTTGTTTTGGTTTTTGGGTTTGTGTCCTTGTTCATAGCCACTTTTGGCAACTTCGGATGTAATTAATGGTCGTCTTGCTAATATATAATGAATTCTATCGTTTAGTGAATAAAATTTGCGAAATTCAACTTATCAAACCACACTGGTCCTTTTTGTTTGATTTCTTAACAAGCCACATTTCATATCCTACCATCTTTTTCAATTATATAGTCAACCAACTTCTATTGTATGAATATACATTCAATAATTCACTCACCTTAATTTCAACATTACTTAGCATGAGAGACACGACATTTTTTTTACCTCCATTCCTTGTATATCTGTTACGTCCAAAAATCTTCAAAGGCTTTCTTTTGAATGACTGAGTTGACTTGGGTTTGATGTCTGGACTCGATGCTGCTGATTTGACCTGTTCTGGAGCTTGCTGGGGCTGAACTTGATTGGCGCTTGAGCTGGGAGGTTGGGACTTTGGTCCCAGGAGGATCTGTGTTTCGCCTGGATTAATGTTTTCACCGGTGAACTGCTTTCGAGATTGGACTAGCTCTC
>JAYMTK010003745.1:0-11907 GCA_036897405.1 Pelargonium myrrhifolium | reverse complement strand
GCAACATTATGAACTTTCCGTCAAAATAATGAACAATCCGGAAAAATTATGAACTTTCCGGCAAAAGTATGAACATTCCGGCAAGACTATGAATTTTCCGGCAAAACTATGAACAATCCGGCGAAGTTATGAATTTTCCGGCGTCGATGAAGAACATGGTTTGATGATGAGGTAAGGGAAGAGCATTTTGGGAATTTCAAAAAGAAACGGGTCATGTGCTAGGCACATGACCAGACAATGACATTTTCCTTTAACTTTAACGGATGGAAAAATGTTTTGATACTTTAGGGGTGCTTAACGTTCCAAACTAAAGTTTAAGGGGGTTAACTGTTTTTACCCCTAACTTCATGAGTGCTTACTGTAATTACCCCCAAAATAAATGTCTTGTTTCTCTTGAATTTTTGTTTCAAAATCAGTGTCATCGTATTTATTGATAGTATAATTATAACTAGTTAGTTAGTTAATATCTCTCAGTAGATGATTATGAGACATAATAGTAAACATATCACACTAAGTTTTTCTTATTTTTTCTCAAAATAAAAAAAAAAATAGTACACTCATTTTAATACGGAAAAAGTAATATAATTACTTTCATACACTCAATAATAATTTTGTAAGTGTTCTTTCTTTATGGGTTAAATGGGTTGGACTTTCTCCAATTTTGGACGCTCACTAATAGGTTTTTTAGTGTTCATTCTTTGTAGGTTAAATTATTTTGCGCCCCTGGGTCTTTCTCCAGTCTTGGAGTTGGTGTTGATTAGGGTTTTCACTCATTTTAATTTACTAACTTTCTAAGGTTTTTTCAATCGACTCCAACTTGCTATAGCAGGTTGCTTACTCTCATGTCATTAACGAAGTGTTGTGTATATGAAATTTAATCTCTAAATTTTTATACTTTTGAATTTACTTCACTTACCACTGCAAAGTTGTTTGTAATTTTCAAATGTATTTCGCATTCTCTTCTTTTAAGAGCTTTCTGAATTTCTATGTCCCTCCTCAGTTCAAGAATCAGGCAACTCAGAGACTCCAACAAGTAAAAACTAAAGTATGAAGAATTGTGACTCATATTTTTGATTGTGTCGTGTGTCAATGTGATCAACAACGGATATTTGGATGGTGAATATAATTTGGGTGGCAACACTCCGATGATATTATATATATAGTGAGTCTTCTCTTTCTCTCTCTCTCTTGTATTGTGTGTGGTGACAATGAAAACTTGCCCAAAATAATGATGCATATGCTCCTCCTCTTTAATTTGGTCTGTCGACATGTCACCGCCCCAGACCTCTATTCTATTGTATTGTATTTGTGGGTCAAACTTCAACTAATTATTTGGTGCTTTTATTCCCAACCTCTTCAATTCATAACTTATTTTATAAAATCATCTCTGTTTTATACCAACTGTTTAGGAGGTTAATTTATGACCAATTGAATTATTGTGCTTTAAACAACTCAAAATTCTACAAAGTGGTTATATCATATATGTTTGTTGCCAATGGACATGAAAAGCCAACCACACTTGATACAAAAATACTGAATTATTAGATCTTGTTGACTATATATTTGGTTATATATATTTCTTCTTTTTACGTGTTGTAATAAATTTAATTGTACACAAATTTATTATAGATACATTATTAATATTTTATAACTTCTTCTTTTCTTTTTTAAACGAACATAACACTTATTTTGACTATCAACACTACCCATTCTTCGGTCAAAATTTATGTGGCTCCGGTCCCCTTGTGCCTCCAGAAATCCAATGCTTCACCTGGCTCGCAATCCTTAAGAGCGCTCGAAACGAAACTTCATCTTCTATTAACTTGTGGTTGGACGTGGAATATTTCGGGTTTAATCCTCAATTGGTGGTCAGTCAAAACGATACTTCCGGGCTCGATCTCTGATCTTTTTATCGTGTTGAAAATCTCTGATACCGGTGAAAACAGTGACAGGTTTTTGGGTTTGTTGTGCCACCTAACCCTCTGAAATATATGGCTCGTTAGGAATGACATCGTCTTCAATGACAAACGCGCAAATCCTCTAACTTTGCTCGCAAAGAAACAAGTCAGCTCGTTCCATCTTTCATCCTCATCTACAAAAGTTGATCCGTCTGCACAAGGTTGGTCACTTCAACAATGGATTTCATCTCCAGGTTCAGCGACCCATAGTGCCCTTATCTCAATGTAATCTCTGTTTTGCCTCCTTTGGTCTTCAAGGTGTATAAACTACGTATTTTTGTTTCCTACCTTAGGAATATTAATAAAACAGTACCTTGCTGATAATAAAAAACATCAATGTTCAAACTAAAAATTTCAAAGGGACCAAGTATCTGAATTGAGTTGCCCTAATGGTTTGATTCATTGGTCTATAGTAATTGTAAAAGTTTAGTAAATAAAATGAGAAGAGAGAGAAGGAGGAAAGCATTAATTGGTAGGTCATAGGAAATGGGGATGTTGAGAGCGCTTTAAAAGCTTTGTACTTTGCAAGTATTGTGTAGAGTGAGAGAGTGATGGGTTTAATTGTTGAGTGTTTGTGTGATTAACATTCATTTGTAGGTGAAGAAGGTGTTGAGAGGTTTTAAATATTTTTAAAAAAGTTGGTTTGCTATTGATTGAGAGTGACCCAATTGTAGGAAGTTATAGTTATTACTCTCTCTTTAAGGCCCTCTTCTTGTTGTTGTTGTAATTGATATTTAAGATCCCATCAATCCATAAGGCTATGCATTCAACCCAACTGTATTTCATACAGACTCTCTCATTTAATACAATCTAACACCACCTCCCACCACTACTTCCCTTTTCCTTCATTTCAATTACTAATATTACCTTCTTCTTTTCTTTTTTCACTTCTCACTTTCACATTTTCTTTTGAGGTAAAATAGAAATATATTAATCAAAGATCATTAGCTAACAACTCAACAAACCCAACCCTCTAGCTCCGACATCGAATGTGATGACCTAGTCAAGGCATGAACTACACAAATACAAATTCCACAGTAACGAAATAATCCGACAAATCTAAAATATCACTAATAATCAGACCAAATGCACTGGAGTCATTCCCTCAAGCCTAAATTGCATCAATAGCCGAGCGAGTCCGACTAAAATATGACATCAAACCACCCTCTATTATTAAGCTAAAGACACGACTTTTCCCGCAACCACTTCCACACATCCGTCCTCCGAGACAGACTCGAACGAATAACTCAAATGACCTCCCTCTCCCCCGTCGAAAACCACTCCTCCAACCATTGACCCGACTCGTCATCTATTAAATCTACAACTTTGGCCCACTATTAACTTTCCTGGCTTTGACCTGACTATGAAACCCTCTACTCTCGACATGTTTACAAAGTTAGTTATGCATGAATTGTCAATAGCATTTTTATGATAAGTTTGCTAATATCACTTAAGTTTGTTACAACACATAATTACGATGATACAAGAGTAAATATACTATACCAACTAACTTTTTTTTTCTTTCTCAAAATGGAAATAAAAACAATCACTTTGGGATGGAGTAAGTACCTTTAATAAATAATTCATGTATAACTAATTAACTAACTGAATAAGCGAATACTCATTTTATGGAAAAATGGCCAATAAAGATTAGAGTAAAATGTGTATCAGTTGACTGATATAATTTTATATAAGTTGCAACTTAATCAAACCAATGAGATGATGACACCTCATTAAATTTCACTTATACTCATCCAAGTGAATTTGTAAGAGCGGAACGACCCGTCCGGATCCAAGATTTTAAATGAGGTGTCATTACTTTATTGGTGCAACTGATATAAAGTTATATCAGTTAAATGATGTCCATATTACTCCAGAGATTAACCAACTATACTTAAAAAATGAGAGAAATAAAATAATTATATATGATGCCACAAATACATTAGAAAATGTGACACCTAAGGAGCCCATTTATAATAAAGCTGTGTATGTTACTATTAAAGATCAGGTGATGATCCATATGAGTATGATCAGAAGGGCCATATATAATAATTAATTTTAACCAGAAAAATTGGTTACAACTTCACATCCTACACTTTATTGCAGTTCTAATATTATCGTATATAGCTTCGGATCAGCTCAAGAAGTGTACACTGTTGTAGTAGAAGCAATGATGTGAAGAGCCCAACCAACCCTTTCCATAAGTTTTAAATAAATATTTTTTAAACATTTTTTTTTTTTTTTCTTTTTTTTTTTTTTTTGAAAAAACGACCCTCAACTACTCTATGTTTTCTCGGGAAACATGTAGTTAAAGCCCAAACTCTGAGCCTATATATATAATCACACCAAAACACTCTCTACACTGAAGATTATGAGAAAACAGAGAAGAAGACAGAGCAAGTGAAGTGATAATCAGTACTGTCTTCTTTTCTTTAGCTATGGTTTCCTTTCAAGCACCTCTCTCTCCAAATCAAAACAAGAAGAGAAAATGCTCTACCTGGGAAGATGAAGATCAAGATGTTGATGCTGATCATCAAGAAACCTTCAGCAACAGCAAGAGATCGAGGCCGGATGATCAAGAAATGAAATCTTTGTTCGATATAGAGCTTCATGTAGAGACTCCACTACCCTTGGAGTGGCAAAGATGCCTTGATATTCAGGTAAAACCATATATACAAGTTTATAGAATACAAGTGCAAGTCAAGTATATGTATTGAGTGAGTGCTAGCTAACAATACCTTTGTGCAGTCTGGGCAGATACATTTCTACAACACGAGGACGCAGAAGAGGACCTCTCAGGATCCGAGGAGGAAGAGCACTTCTCCAGATCCCCCCACGAGTCCTCGTATGAGCTTGAACCTGGAACTGAACCTGCTTCCCTGCGATTCACTCACAAAAACCAACCATTCAGATGATGATCATTTGACAACAAAGTACGGTACTACTGATATGTTCATGGACTCAAGAAAGCACAGACGTTTACCCTCGTGGCTGACCTTCGAGAGAGGTGATCAGCATCAGGAGATGATGGCAACGGTCTGCGGACAGTGTCACATGCTGGTGATGCTGTGCAAGTCGTCTCCGGCTTGTCCCAACTGCAAATTCATGCACCCAACAGACCAAAACCCACCGGCACTATTCAAGGGAAGCTGTAACCTCTTGTGCTAATTCAGCAGAGCCTCATTAGTTTCTAAGGTTACATGTGTGTTGCACTACATTCCGATTTCCAACCTGACTTATGTATAATGTAACTAACCTGATGTATAATGTACAAGTGTTTTCTATAAGAAAAACTGTTCTTACATTCAAGGCAATGGACATGATGATCCATTAGACATGTGAAGCACAGAACCATACTTCATCGCAGAATGATGATGTGATAAAACTAAATCATACAGGCACGTTACAATAATTTCTTGTACAAGGAAAACTATGACGGAGAGAATAAGCTTAATAGGGTTGTGCGGAAGCCTGTGGAAGCAACGCCTATTTTAAGATATAAAGTAGACTGTAAAACATTTGCATTAAGAAAATGGACAGAGACAGAGAAACTAATTGATTAATTGTGGGTTTTAATGGCGTCTAGATATTATTGCGACCGTTGAGGACCACAGAGACAAGGATAAAATGAATTACAAGTATATTTGTACAGCATTGTATTGATTCTCTGCACATGATCAAATGAATTAGCAGTGAAGGTGAGGTGGTAACAAAAGGAACCGAAGGAGTGAAAAAACGGAGGTGATATGTGGATATAAAGTGGAGATGGTGTGAGAAAGCAAATCAAAGAAAGCCAAGTGAAAAAAGGAAATTGAATTTTTGTCTCCACCTGGAATAGCAGTTCCCCTCCATCAGCTGAGGAGACGGGAATTCCTTTGGAACCTTCTCGTCATGCATTCTTGTACCAACAAACCAAAAGGGCTATAAACCTAATCAACTGACTCCACCTTTTCTTAAGATGAAACATATGAAGGAACTGTCATGGCACTGGAAAATGAAATGTAAGGTTGACTGAAAATGAAAAAGAAGACCAAACCGTGTTTATAAGAGCAAATCAAGTTACCAAATACATAATGTGTCCTCTTATATGAATTCTAGAAAGGTACAATAGAGGATGACAGACACTAAAGGTTACAAAAATCAGCATCTAACAAACTTCATATGAGACCTAATGAATTATCTATTTCTTGTGTTGTACAATTCTACAATGAATTTACATGATGGTGACATGGGAAAAAAGGTTTAAAGGTTATTATCATTATTAGTTGACAGTTACAAAGTTCTGGCATATCAGGGAATATTTTCATAACTATCTGGCAAAAAGGTGCACCGAATTTACAGCTCTAAATGATTTGAGATATGTAGGCCTAAACCAAATACCTTCAAAGAGGCCTTCAATCATGCTGCAGAGGTAGTTATATACCCGGTGCTTCCTTGAGCCATGGGTTTTGGGGTACTGGTGGGCACAGCCCACAGTAAGAAGGCGGCTTATAACTGAAACGTGCCATGAGAGCAATATGGTCTGACGACCATAAGGGTGAAGGAAGATAATCACCACCAATGCTTTCTTTATCAAGAAGCTCCAACACAGTTTCAACCTTCAAACTATCCTCTGCAGGGAAACATTACAGAAAGTAAAAACCAAAATGATAGCCAAATGTTTTTTTTTCCCCTGATAACATATAGGTAAGGGATACGTCTCCCAACGCTATAAAAAAAACAGAGTGAACATTTCCAAGGGACAAATGAAAAGAGCTCGGACTATTATGTGTAATAACTGAGTCAAATGTTAGAACTGCTTTCTTCATAGTAATCTAAGTGAACAAGATTATCGAAACATGCAAAACAGAAAGACCCCAGAAAACTTACACCAAAGCCTAAAGGGTAAACTTCCATTGAAATATCTGATTATCAATCCTGCCTATCCCATCTCTTAAAACCAAACGTCAAAGAACATTTTGACAAACTGAAGATTTATGCGTGTTCTGTCCAGATTTCAAGGCACAAATTCATCTTAAGCTATAGTTCTTTCAAAAACTAAAATATCATTAGCAAAGTTACTTCACAAGACTCAATGTGAATTGGATAACTTCATGCTGTGAGAAAGGCATTGCTAATTCATCACATAATATCATACAATCAAACACAGTGAGTGAAATTTAAATATTGGGCTACACATTAAGGTTTGGACTTCCCATACTATAAGCTCAACCTTGTTAGTAGGGTTTCACTTGTACCTTCATATGTAGCTCATTTATTTCATATTTATTCAATGAGAAAATTTATCACCCACTTTCTTCATAGTGCATCAGACGTTTTTTTAGCAATATGCATATGCATTCCCTGATTACCTTGAAAAAGTATTTATGTGGGTAGGTTTTCGAGGGAAAAGTTTTACACCATGTTATACATGTTTGGCTCTCATGTGAGAGTATATTAGAGAGGAATCCCTCATGACTTCTCACCACTATTCTATATTGTTGCTTACTGACCAAAAGCATATAATAATTTGACATCACCAATGAATGGAACGAAATACGCAGGTAAGGTAGTTGACAGCAACAAGTAAATATAGCATCCATAGTACCTGTAAAGAATATATAGTCTAAGGTTCCTGAGAATCGTCGTTTGTGGTTGGTGAATACCGGCTCATGAGTATCAGGATTTATATTCCTCCTTTGCTCATTCCTCACCGGGTCTGACTGAAAGAAAACTGAATATGCACTTACCTGGGAATAAGAGCAACAAGGAAGAATGATGAGAAAAATATTCTCCAAGACCGTAAAGATTCACTAGAATATGCAGATCCTATGTGCAACAATACAAAAATCTTTTAAGGGTGTGGAAGTGGAGAGTCCTTTACTCAATACACTGTCGTATCAATGCTCCCAAAATCTAAACAAGTTCAGACTTGAGAAACAAAAACCTAGTAGATCAGTATAAGATTATCTAATACTATACCACATATATGAATCAGACTCTCAGTTGCCCTTTAAAAAACAAAGGCCTTACAGCCCATACCAGAGGCAGTGAGTGCTGAAGCTTGAGATGTCGGTAAATACCCAGCGGATCAGTCTTCTTCTCAGGCATGGCATTCAGTTTTCCAGTTACTATAAACTTATAAGGATCACTGCAATGACATGACATATCAGATATATGCATAATAATAAACACCAAACTGACTCAAACTATGTATAATAACAAAACCATACTGGTTTAGACATAATAAATTGCCGTTTCAAAAACTTTAATCATACAGACCACTAGGAATGACTTCAATAGAAAAAATATCCAGAAAGAGATAACATGGTAAGATTTGACATTCAAAGATCAGGATGAAAGAAAACATATAGTCAATTGCAAACATATGCAATAGAAAATGTACAGTTCCTTATAAAACTAGGAAATAATTAGTACAGTATTATGTTTCATTTGCTGGACTAAAGAATGCTTGTTCTTGATTTGAACTTGAGCACAAACATCATACACACACTAAATCAATATTGCAGGAGGAAAGAAAGTATGGACTTAACTTCCCTTCACTTTTGTGATAAAAACACCCGAAAACTTAATGCTCAGTGACAAATAAATGGGCTACAAGATATTTTCAAGACAGTAAAATCCAACTGGAGTTGAAGTTCAATCGGAAGCCATCAAACTATCCTTACCATCTGCTTTGGGAGAAGCAGAAAAAAAGACCTTTGTGTATATGTGTGAGTTAGCTCAAAGAGAGATTGTCATAGTCTAAGTCAGCCAACCAACAAGTCCAATAACCTTAATCCAGTATAGATAGCACATAGCAGCATCCTTCATAAATAATGAAGGCTGGCATGATAAAGAATATGGCTCAAATTGGTCGGTTTAAATGAATGAGTTCTTTCTATGTGTTCATGTAGAAATAATAATACCATTGTTTCTAAGATTCATTAAGTACCAAAAATTAATCTTGAATGGGCTTAGCCAACAAAGAAAAGAAGCTCTTAATTAGCCAGCCAATGCATAAATGCTAATCATTAGATAAATCAACTAGATAAGTTTGCAAAATAGTAAATCATGAACAGAACAAACAAACAAACTTATATGCTACATTATCTTAAGCCAATTTTAAAGTGTCAAACATCAACATAAGACTAACCTTTTTGGTACAGAATTCAAATCCCCACAAATCAACAGAGGAATTTTGGACTCAGAAATTTTCTCTAGTCCTTTGACCAGGTGCACAACCTAGTCAAACAAACAACACAAAGGTCGTATCCATATAGTTTTTAAACCATTGGTACAAATATAAGGAAAAAATGATTCATACCTGACATAATTTTACGTCAGGAAATTTTCTATCTGCATGTATATGGGTGTTTGCCTAAGTGTACAAAAAACATGACTGTCTAAATTCATGCATATATAGAGATGAAGAATTGAATATATAAAATTCAAACAGTTACCACACAAATTCTAGATTGAAAGGGGTGGTGATTGCGTCCATTTTTTACTGCTTCTAATATGACAACAAGCGCCACGTTATCCTGCAAAACAAGGTACAGTTTAAAATAGGGGTAGGGCTAATAGAAATAGTTGAGAAAGTGCAGGGTTAAGGCCAGATGAGATGCTAATACCTTCATCAGGCGTATTTGACCTTGTCTTCTTTGTTCAGGTTCCAATGCTTCTGCCACTAACATTGCTGTTCTTCCAAATTCAACCTGCAAAAATATACACACACGCGCCAATCTATACCGGTTTACTCCATAGTAGAAACAATTATTTGCAGAGAAGAGTTTATACCTCATATTTCATAATTTCCTTGAATACATTGTGGCGGTAAAATGTAGCACAACCATCAATTGTATACCTGTTAGCAGTATACACCTGCAAGAAATCAAACAAATCATTTACTCGACATAGTTACAGAAACAAGTTTTAAAACTTATTTGTTAATGTAGACTAGTTTGATCAGTGAGATAAGTAACATGAAGCAACATATAATACAAAGACATGACTTCACATTTGCAGAAACTACATATGGTATTCTTCTGGATGTTCAGCATTTCAAGTGGAGTACTCCATAAATTTTCATGTACTAGTTGATATTAAAATTCGGCGAAGGTTGGTCTCAACAACAATTTTAACCTCAGTCCATGCCCTATGATAATGTATATTATGCATTTTGAACCTAATTTGTCTTCTTTATCTTAGTTTAATTGCATATTTTTAGTTGTTTTATTAGATTTGATGCTTTGGTAGTGCTTTTTGTATAGGTGTTGGGTTAATTTGGGCTTCAAGAGGTGATTGTGGCCAAGGCTTCAAAAGAGGAAGGATAGCACTGCAGATTCAACTCACACGAAGTGTAAGCCCAAAGACACATGGCGTGTTGTGTTAACTGTAGGAGTTTCCGATTCATTCCACTCTGCGTGTGATATTTAGAGCATTCCTGCATCTTGGATAGAGAAGACCCACACGGTGTGTTTCCTACTACACGGCGTGTGTGAAATAACGAAACAAGCTGTGTGCTTTGTCTTTTTGGAACTCAATTGAGGTCATTTTTGTCCTTTTAGTGATTTTGCATTCAAAGCATATCCTGCCTCCTTTTCTGGGGATGAGTGCTAGAATTAGTTTTTGTCATTTTTAGAGAGAGAAGTGGAAGTCAAGGAAGAGAAGTTGAAAACCAAGTGAAGATCTCTTAAGGAATTGGTATTGTATTCTTACTCTTCTAATTATTAATTAAATGATTTCTTCATCTTTCTCTCTCCTTTATGAGCTAAACTCATAGAGCTAAGGCCGAATGGGCTTAATTGAATGCATGAGCTTGAGGGCTTTAATCATAATGCAACTTTTCATTATCCGTTGCTTGAGAAAGAATACTAGGAGACCATGCTTGAGAAAAAAAATACTAAGTAACTAAGGAACTCTTATTGCTAAGAGACCACATGGAGAGGTTTCTCAATTGGGCCACATGCCCATATCGGTTAACAAGAAACCATATTAATTTTCAATTAATTTGATATTGGGTTACACATAAAGGTTTGGGCTTCCACCACTAAAAGGTAACCTTATTAGCAGGGTTTTACTTGCACCTTTATATATCGCTCATTTCTTTTATATTTAATGGATATGGGTCTTCATTTCATCACCACTTCCAAGTTCCAACAATGTCATTAGCCTAGAACCCGATGCCTTTCTGAGACCTAAGATGCTTGACTTCTTGCAATCGTTTTAGTTTGACTGTAGTTTGTGGAGATTCAACTCTAGGTTTAGTAGAATCAAGAAAGATGTTGGTGAAATTAGGAAATATATTGTGTTTAGGAAAGTTTAATTTAATTTCCTTCTAACCTATTTCTTATTTCTAGTCTAAATCGAGTCTCTTGTACTAGTTATAACAAGTTATTCATATCAATAAAATAAATTCAATATAGTTTAATATAATCAAACCAACCTTTTGATTTTTCTAGCTTAATATTTGCATTTAGTACTTAGTGGTTGTCATTTCAATTCCTCGTGGGTTCGACAACCTGGATTTAAAAGTACATTATACTATAACTTGAGCGGTATACTTGTCGTACATCACCCAACTACTTAACTATATGATGTAATGAGCTAGCTAAGCTTGGAAGTTCATAACATTTAAAACAGACAACTAACTAGCTAAAATGTCAAAATAAACCTAAAAAGAGGGGATTAATCTCTTTAGTTTAGTGAGGATGCTAAACCTTTTTCACCTTTCTACTATCTTTTATTTCTAGGAAACTCTCAATTCTACTCTGTTTTAGTTCTATCTATACATACTATAAAAGCAGAACCAAAAAAGAGGTTTATAATGCGTATTAGTGTGCCACCTCATCAGTCTAAAATATGTTATTTAAAAAAAATTAGTTTTATTTTAGTACTACATTATTTTTAATGGAAACAATATTTTCACATTATTTTTAATGGAAACAATATTTTTGTTTTTTTATTA
>JAYMTK010003744.1:0-11908 GCA_036897405.1 Pelargonium myrrhifolium | reverse complement strand
GGTGAGGGTCGTCACAATTTTGAAACTTCAGGATAGTGGAAAATCTCATTCAAACTTAATGGTAGGAAATCGTCACAAGCGAAATTTAGAGGGTAGGAAATTGTAATTTACCCAAAATACAATTACTAATAGAATATATTTATAAATAAATAAATAGGATGGTGATAAATCCACCTATTTTTAACTGCACAGACAAAAATGCCCATCTTTTGATCTTCATTTGCCTTCCTATTCCGAAATAAAATATTTCACTGCACCTTTTGTTTTTCAACTCTTACCAAATCCATATTCCAGTAAATTGATTATCCAAAAATAATTCCAGCAAACTATTCTTCTTCTCTTCCAATTCACCAAATAAATTCAAATTGTACTTTAAAACTGCAAGTTCCATCAATTGTTCCAACATTCTTTGTTAGCAATAGAAACTCTTATCAACTAAACTACGATATTTAACAAATACAAAAATGAGAAAAATCTCATGCTAATTGTTACTCTAACATGAACAAACCATAATTTTGATGTCAAATATTGTGAAGAGAAACAATATTGATCAGAAAAATGAATCTTGTAACAATCTTAAGCTTGAGTTTATATAAAAAAGAGACATTCACATGTTATTCTTCCCTTTCCTTAAATTTCAAACCTTTTCAATTTTTCGCAAAGTAATCGTAGCACCAAATAGAAAAAGAGAAGAGGAACAGATAAGAAATTATAGTGATAATTTCAGTCACTAAACCTTCAATATGGATATATTTGTTGTTCAACTTCAATCCAATTAGTTCTGGATGCACAGAAACCAATAAACATCTCAGTTACGACGTAATTAGCAACGAACGGATCTTTGAAAGCAAACAGAGGATACTGAGCGTGCATATTGGTGCGATAGTGAAATTGATTTCAAAATTGAGATCAAATTATTTAATCCAAGAGCTTATGTTTAGGAAGTCTAGTGTAGACGAAATCGTCAGTAAATTTGTAGTATCCTACAATCTACTTAGTGACCGAGTCAACTCCAACATGATTGTCATCTGGAATTCGGCGGTAAGGATATATAAGAGCAATGACGAAAATGGTGGCATTGGCTAGCTAGTAAGGACGTTGGTGAGGAAAACTAAGACGAAACAGATGAAACGAAAGAAAGAGAGAGAGAGAGAGAGAGAGTGATGAGTGAGGACAGTGAAATTGGAAGGGGTATATTTGTCTAGTTAGACAAAAAGTGGTGGATTTATCATTTCGAATGGTGGATTTATCACTCCCCAATAAATAAACTAAAATTGCTCCGGACCGAACCGAACCCAACCCGACCCACACTAAATGAATATAAATTAATTAATGTACCAAATATTGAACCAATGCATTATGTCCAAGTCGGTCCGGTCTAGATCCAAACATGTCCAACCCTAGTCATGAGATGACCTCCTCTACATGTGACCCTCAACTAGTCATCGCTTCTAACAAATAGGTCTTGTACCTCTCATAAGATTTCATACACTTCATAATCAACTGCATGAGTCCCTCAAAGTCACATAAGCCTATGCACGTGACCTCTAAATTTTCATAGTATCCTCACAAGACCTCTTGCTTCATAAGATTATCGTGGGACCTTTATGTCTACACTATACCTTGCTCCAAGAATAGTCATGAAAATTGGACCACCTGTATCCACTACAAGAAACTGTGCATGTTTTCGAAAGTGGAAATTAGACGTCGGAAATCAAGATTACCAAGGACGTTACGACGGAGAAGGGTATCGAAAAATAAAATATCATGTGACTTCGCCATGCGTATTTTTGATGGCTTCGCGATGTCGTATACACCGACATTGGAATTTGAAACTCGCGTGTTTTTCACATGAAGGTTACCGGTAGTTTCCCGACGTCGTTCAATAGGACGTCAAAAATTGTAAATCATGTGATTGGCTTGATATACGTTAGAAATTAATATTAACAAAAATTACGTGTTTTCAGTATTAAATTCATTTTCACTATCTACTTTGTATTAAACTATACCTTTTAATGAACGTGCGTAGGTGGAGGATTGTGTTGCCCCTACGCTCCTAAGGTGTTTCTTCGGATGCAGCAGTGGCGAGATAAAACATTTGTTAATGAGCCTTCGAGGCTTTTAATGGTAATGAGCTTGTCTTATCTATAAGTTTTGTGTTATGTGTATTTTGTTCTAGATTATTCAATTTTAAACGTCTATTATTTTTTCTTTAGGAGAGGTATAGTGAGTTCTTGGCCGCGGTGAATCATGGGAAATGCAATTGGCAGTCAGTATTACTCTTATTGGGAGGTTACTGGAGGTTCAGACTGGAAGAGGCATACACTTGGTCTTGGAACAACAACCATTGATTTCTACCTTGATGCTTTCACCTCCCAATTAGCTCACGCCCGAGGTGACAGGTCATCTTCTAGTTGTCCTACTGACAATGATCCCTCGACGAGCCCCACTTTCGATCACATCTCGATCCTATAAGAGGCCATCAGCCATGATCACCAACGAGTACAAGCAGAATGGGAATGTTAGCAGAAAAATAACTCTCAGCCATCGGACGATGAAGAGGGCATATATGCAGCTTTGACCATCACAAGATATGATTCGCCAACACTAGGAGGACAACCAACATCTTCTCAACATGGTGCAAAAATTACAACACAATATGGAATTTCTATGTGAAGAAATATCATCAATAAAGGCCTCCTCCCCTAATCCACCAACTCCACCTACTATTTTGCCTGTTATTACATTTTTGTATGAATATTTTATTCTAATCATAATGGAAAATATTGTTTACATAACTATTATTGTTTGCAATTTTAGAATTTTATATTCAATTCTATTTTATTCAAAATTTCCAATGATTAGAATATAAACTTAAAATTTTAATTATCATCAATAAATAATATTTAATTTATATAAAATATAATAATTTTGTTGAATTTGATTTAATAATAATATAATATTATTTTTATTAACTGATATTTAATTAAATATTTAATTTTAGTGAATTGAACATTAATTAATAAAACTAATTGATATTTAATTAAATATTATTTTTAATTAATTAAATTTATTTATTTATGTTTTAAAATAATATAAAATTTCCAACATCCAAGACGTGGGAAAGCTTACCGAAAATCACATTGGACATCGTCCAAAAATGGCGTCAGAAAAAAAAATTCCGACCAGGCCTTTTCCGACGACATGTGGACGTTGGAATTGACATCGGAAAGCCTTCGAAAAAGTGTGTATCCCATAGAAAAGGTGTTAAGGCTCGGGACAAGGTACGCCTCCGGGCAACCTCCTAGACTTAGAATTTTACTGATTTCTTGTGAAACACTAACTCAAGGTGTCTTAGTAGTGACATATTTTCACCTAACACAATAAGATCATCTTCACCTCATTAGGGGTCAAATGTCGTTTCATCGTAGTCTTTTTTGCCACATCATCATGACATCATATCTACATCACCAATACATCATCATTTCAAAAAAAACAGTATTGGTAGACCCTCAATTTCACAACGGTAGAGATGTTCAAACTTATGCCCAAGATGGAAATCTAGTTATCACACCTTAGGTTTTGCTTAATGTTGTGCAACCTTAAGGTGTGCATATGCTTTAGGTACTGATATCCAAACACTCACGTGAAACCCAAGTCAAAAAATATTTAAAATAAGACCCATACTACGACTCACAACTCTTTTTTTTTCTGAGTCATTTGGACGCATCACTTTTCCTGGAATTGTACACGACACACTATTGTTGTATGGTAACACCTCAATGTATATATATATATATATAAGTGAACAAAAAAAAATTGTTCATGTATATAATTCAATATATGTTGATATCATTTTCAATGTTCATGTAAATATATTTTGTTCACATATTTAGAAAAATATTAACACAAACATAAAAAGTAATTATACAAAAACTAAAATATGTTTGTGCACAATTTGTTTTATGCAATAATGTTTGAGCATTTAAGATTTCACCTTTTATATATAGAGTTTAATGTATATCAGTTGACTGATATAAAGTTATATCAGTTGCACTAATAAGGTGGTGACACCTCATTTAAAATCATGGATCCGGACGGGTCGCTCCGCTCCCCCAAAATTCACTTGGGTGGGTATAAGTGATTTTAAATGAGGTGTCATCACCTCATTGGGTTTGTTAAGTTGTAACTGATATAACTTTATATCAGTTAATTGATATACATTTTGAGGGAAGATGGGAGACGATGACCGTAAGTAGTTTGGTTGGTTACACTTAACAATTGAATTGAATTGACATAGTAAAAGAAAAGTTTATGCTTGGAATGCGAGGCAGTCAGTTGTAGCTGTAGGTCAGATCCAAACAAAATCAGTTGAAATGCAATTGGGAATGGTAAACTATAAGCGGAACGCAACAAACAGGTTGGTGGATGGATCCCAAGGACAATTTGGTAAAACTAACTTTTCTCTTCTCAGGCTGCTACTGCTAGATCGTCTCGTCTCGTCTCTCACTCACCTACCCAAACCCAAGTAGCTGTTTCTGCTTCACAGATTCGCATTGAAAATGAGAATCGGCAATTCTTGATTTCGGTGAGAGAGTTAGGTAAATCAAACACTGACTTACAGAGCCAGAGTCGACACAACTCTACATACATATACATTGCAATTGCAACTGCTATTGCTATTGCGAGACCAAATACACCTATCAGTATTCATCATGGCAACCATTCCGGTAAGATCACCTCGAATCTGTTTGGTTTCTGAGAATATTTTGTTTTTGAATTTCATTCTCATTTCAGTTGGTGAAATTGTTGTTTTGTTTTTTGATCAGTTGGCTACTGCGGATATTCAAACAGCTGATGGATTTCGGAGAAATTCAACTTACATCTGCGCTCCGGCCATGGCCGAATCAGTTGATCAGATGTTGGTTCAGATGCGGAAAGCAAAGGAAGTTGGTGCGGACGTGGTGGAACTCAGGGTTGACTACTTGAAAAATTTCTCTCCTAAACAAGATCTTCAAATCCTCATTAGTAACTCTCCTTTGCCCACTCTTGTAACTTATAGGTAACTCTCTTGAACAACATCAGCTTCTACTTTGATTTCTGATGATTACTTGTCTAATCTATGCTGTCATG
This sequence comes from Pelargonium myrrhifolium, assembly GCA_036897405.1. Taxonomy (NCBI): domain Eukaryota; kingdom Viridiplantae; phylum Streptophyta; class Magnoliopsida; order Geraniales; family Geraniaceae; genus Pelargonium; species Pelargonium myrrhifolium. The sequence goes on along the minus strand of JAYMTK010003744.1, from coordinate 6,775 downwards.
GTTTTAGACCCAAATGGGAAGGTGGTCTGTATGAAGGTGACGAAAGCAAGCGCCACGAGGCTCTACGCCTAGCCATGGAATTGGGGGCTGATTACATTGATGTTGAGCTTAAGGTTACTTTTTCCTTAGCTTTCTATTTATTCTCGTAAGGTCATTTGTAGATCCTTCAGTGCATATACTATTATGTGTTTAAGGTCTGCACATCATGAGATTTGATTGGTTCAAAAGTGGGTAGCAACTTGTTAGGAATTATGTGAATAGTGTAGATCAAATGGAAAGATAAGTGATAGGCTTTGATAAACAATGTATGTACTCCGTCTGCTCTCTCTTTCCTGTCTCCAAAATCCAAATTTTCTTTGTTGTATATATTTACTGATTTAAGCGGAGGTATTATCTGACATAGTTTAGAGAAAAATAGAAGTCGATGTTACGAAGATATGAAGTTCCATTAAATTTTCTGTCTAGATTATTATGTTAAAGCCAGTTTTGGATATTCTTTTGTTTTTAGACATGGGCTGTCTAAACTCACTAAAGTGAACACACAACATAAAGTAAAGAAATGTTTTTAATACTTCTAAGCCATATGTCAAAGTGATCTGTAAATTAAGCTATGACGTAATAATAGGTAGGAAAACTATGAAATTAAGATGCACTATAAATGAACATATGCCTTCACCTGAAGCTATGCATATGACCCTGTCTACAATGATAGCAGTTATTGCTTGTGTTCTCGTTTGTAGTTGCTATGAACAATATACTAAGACAATCGGTTTTGATTCTTGAAGGCGGCTAATGAGTTCTACAGTTCCATCCAAGGAAAGAAGCCTGAAAAGCTCAAAATCATTGTTTCTTCACACAACTATGAAAATACTCCATCTGTTGAGGAAATTGGTAATCTTGTGGCAAGAATACAGGCTACTGGAGCTGATATTGTCAAGGTTGCAACAACTGCCTTAGATATCACAGACAATGCACGTATGTTCCAAGTTCTTGTACATTCTCAAGTGAGTAACATCCAAACCGTAGCATTGCTTGATAAAGTAGGATTCTCTTTACATTTTACATACTTTCAAACACAATAATTTTAGTACTGATTAACAGAAAGACCCTATGTTATGGTAAGATAAAAGAGGTGATATTAGATATCTGCTATCTGCAAATATTGTAGCTGCCAGGTTTCCTGTTCTAATGACATTACATTAAAATTATAGGTCCCCATGATTGGACTTGTTATGGGTGACAGAGGATTTATTTCACGAATACTCAGTGCAAAATTTGGTGGATATCTCACTTTTGGTACACTAGAGGCTGGAGTTGTATCAGCACCGGGGCAACCAACTGTAACTGATTTGTTGGATTTATACAATTTCAGACTAATAGGGCCCGACACCAAAGTACATGGTGTTATTGGAAATCCTATTGGTCACAGCAAAAGTCCTCATCTCTACAATCCATCATTCAAGTCACTTGGTTTCAATGGAATATATCTGCCTTTGCTGGTTGATAATGTTGCAAATTTTCTCAAGACCTACTCATCTCACGATTTTGTTGGATACAGGTAATTTTTTTTAGAAGCATAAAAAACTTTTGAAGTAGTATTTTTTAATCTTCTATCATTTTTGCCAAAAAAAAAAAAAGTAAGATTTTTTGTTAGTTTGTTGCATTGAGCCAGTAGCCTGCATTCTTTATGCTGATCTTATTTAGTCATTTTTATTCATTAGCAAGTTACTATTCTTGGACATTTCTATGAATATATGTGTTCTGGATGTGGATATAAGATGTCAAACTTTTAGAACAAAGTGCAAGTGTGGAAGCTCATACTCGTTCCTTTGATGTTTTGAAAATGTTCCTATTCAAAAGATAATCGTATCCAATATAGAAAACTATAAGAATAATGTATTTATGAATATCTTTTTTATAATCTTTGATTGAAAACAGTTATACAATTCCTCACAAGGAGGCTGGATTCAACTGCTGTGATGAAATTGATCCAATTGCCAAGGTACGTAAAATCACTTCACTTAAGTTGTACAGTCTTTGTGTTCTTTGTCCCATACATATTGAACTTGATATAATCAAAATTTTACAGTCTATTGGAGCAATTAGTTGCATGATCAAGAAACCAGATGGAAAGCTGATGGGTTACAATGTTGACTATCTTGGAGCCATTGCGGCTATTGAAGAAGGATTACGAGGTTTGTAATGCATTTAGATGCTAATTATTGTACTTTCAAAGTTTTTGTTTTCAGTTCAGTTCTAAATTAATATTCTTGTTTCCAGCATCAGGCAAAGCAAGCAATGGGTCTTCTGCTTCTCCATTAGCAGGCAAACTATTTGTCGTCATGGGAGCTGGTGGTGCTGGTAAGGCACTGGCTTATGGTGGATATGAGAAAGGAGCAAGAGTTGTAGTTGCCAATCGCTCATATGGTGAGAGTTTTTATATGAATTGTGTGATGGTGGTTTATATCACTTTTAATGTGGAATTTGATGGCTCTTTATACTACAATAACATGTTAAATGATAATTCTACATTTAACATGGAAAAATCTTGGTTCAAAAGTTGATATACCACCACTAATGGACAACACTATATTGTTGAATTAGTTATTTGGTTGGTCTCCATTTCAGTTCTTCATAAGGGATATAATTCTAGATTTTTCCTTATTCATTTTATTAGAAATATTCCTCAAGAAAGTTTTGGCATTTACTATTTAGGAACAGTGAAGCATGAAAGAGGTGAGAGAATGAATTAAATTCTAGGAGTAACTTTGCGGAGGGAATTCTTTGATAAAATAAGTAAAGAAAAACTTATGTGATCTGGGCTGGTTTGGTTATGCACTTCTATGGTAGGTTGTGGTTGGGAAGGACTAGAGTACTGTAGTGTTAGGTTTTTAATGTATAGGGCACCAGTTGGTTCGATTGGAATAGTTTGATGTAAGCAATCATACAACTGATCAAAGATTGAATTCTCTTGAACTTAAAAAGTTCCAAGATGTAATGGAGAGCGAGTAAAATAACAAGGAGGCATTTGTCCCATAAGTCTTCGATTCCAAGTGATAAAAATCCTCACATAAATTAGTAGAATAATACAATAATGTTAATATAAATGATAACTATTTATATACATATCATTTTGATAGCAATTGAATGTGAAAGTTCATTGAAACTACACTGACTATTTTCTTGTATCTTATAGACAAAGCAAAAGAACTTGCAAATAAAGTTGGTGGACAAGCAATAACTCTTGCTGAACTGGGCGATTTCCATCCAGAAGAAGGAATGATTCTTGCAAATACTACTTCTGTTGGAATGAAACCAAATATCGATGTGTCTCCCATACCTAAGGTTTGCTTTCTCTCTGTCATATACTGTTGCTGACTGAAAGTATGACATGTGTCTTCACGATTCAAGTTGACATCCCACAAATATAAATTTGCTCCATATGTGTCCTATTCTTAGGTGTGTGTTAAATCCACCATTTTGGATGCGAATGTTGCTGAAACTGAAATCATGGTAGAAAATAAAACAGTGTAACTTCCATTTATAATGTTTCAAATGTAGAACTTAAGGCACACGAATTAATGTTCATATATACTTACTCCAAACATTTCATACTCAGTATTTTAACATGCAGTTACAAAAAAAGGCCAAACAGGCCAAGCCACAAATATAAACAAATTTATTCTCTCCTCTGTCATGATTATTACTTCATCACGGAAAGTTTTCTAGTCAATTGTACTGTCATTACTTTTGTGATTCTCATCCACATATTGAGTATTGGAAAGTGATATAATTTATCATGCACTTATCTTGAGATGATTCTTGGCTTAAGCTTTTGAATTAGGATTTAGATCTAATATGTATCTTAGAGATTCAGAATGCCTTTTCCCTCACTTATTATGTGACGATCTCCAATTCCTTGTTTCCACACACGTCTTCCAAGAAAATAACATGTTCAATCCATATATGCAACACTCGTAGGCTTGCCTTTGTTGTATCTAATGAAGTCTCTTAAAACAATAGCAAAACACGGTGTAAACACTCTTATATAGGTGCCATATTATCTCGTACCTGAATCAACAATGAAATGCATTTGTGACTTACATACTGACAATCTATCTACATACACATGCTATGTTAACATCCTTTTTGCTTTGGCAGAGTGCGTTGAAACACTACTCTTTGGTGTTCGATGCCATTTACACTCCAAAAATGACTAGACTCTTACAAGATGCGCAAGAATCTGGAGCAACTATTGTTTTTGGGACTGAGATGTTCCTCAATCAAGCGTTTGTACAAGTTGAGAAGTTCAGCGGTTTACCCGGTAAGGATACCATGGCATGAAAGATGCAACACATCTTCTTTTTCTTTTTCTTTTTCTCTATCTCTATCTTACTTTTGGGTTTTCTTTCTATTGCAGCACCCAAGCAACTCATTAGGGATGTATTGGCAAGAAATACATGAGAAGAAACTAGTTCCTGAATTTGTTGCTGCAGCCGAATCTTTGTTTCCTAGTTAATTCATTTCAATTTGTGAATTGCGAAACGATCGGCTAGTTATTATGTTGTACCAATAAATCTCCCTTTTTTTTCCCCAAGTCTTGTGAACATGAATGCCAGAGTAGTGCAGTTCAACAACTCAAAATGTTTCAATTCCTATAGATCTATACAAATTAGAAAGTGTTCATGGAACCTTAGCTTGTTGCACCAAGGTCAAAATGAGTTTATTTCTTTAGTTGTAGGAAAAAAAAAAACTCATGTTTCAGTTGGAAAAATTTAAACTTCATTACATGTCCGAACGTTTTTTTTTAATTATCAATTGAACTATACAACGTGAGTAATTCTACTCTTTCAACGCCAAATTTCACTCTGCCCGACCCTATGAAGTTCGAATCCACGACTTTCCATGACCCGAACATTTGATTATATTTATTCAAAGGCAAAAGGTGAATTTTGATGTTTAAAACCAAATTTTTTTATACATTTTTTTATTATCAATTGAACTATACAATATGAGTAACGCTATCTTTTTAACACCAAATTTCACTCCGCCCGACACAATAAAGTTCGAATCCACGACTTTACATGACCCAAACATTTGATTATATTTACTCAAAGGTAAAAGGTGAATTTTGATGTTTGACTGCAATGAGATAAAATGAATTTCTTTAGTGGCAGAAAGTAAAGCACCTTTTAGTGCATAAAATTGGAAAGAAATGTAGCATTATCTAAAAGACAATTTATATACTCATGATTTCAAATATTTTAATCCCTTCTCCACTTTAACTTTTATTTAACTTCAATATTCTACTTATCCAATGTTAGATTCCATTCTACTTATTGCTTCAGCTTCAGTGTGCCGACAAAGCTGTTAAAATCAATAGATTTTGTTATCATACAACGCAAATTTTTTATTTAAAATCATGAATTCGGACGGGTCGCTCCGCTCCCACAAATTCAATTGGATGAATCTACGTGATTTTAAATAAAGTGTCATCACCTTGTTAATTTGACTAATATAACTTTATATCGATCAATTGATATACATTTTACCCATATATATATATATATATATATATATTTGTAAATGCCGTACTCAAACTTTAATTCAACGAGTAAAATTAATTTCACACGTAAAATTTGATTTTATCCTATATAACATTATTACAAAATCATAGACATAGTCATGAAGAGTTAATTTTGCCACTAATTTTTTTTGACGTGCAAGGCATCCAACTTCTTGACATGACATGATAAAAAAATGTATCTAAACATCTAATGACAACGATTAATTATAATGACATTACTGAATATTTTTATAAACTTTGAGAAAAATATGATTGTTTAGTAACATGGTTGGTCTGATTGTTTTGATTTTCAGGATTTGGATGACGACGACTATGAGTATTTTTTTGATGACGACTATGAGTATTGATAGAAGGATGGGTAAGAGAGTTGCTAAGTTGGGTATAATATGTATACTAAGGGACAAGAAGAAAAAAGAGTGCCGAGAGCAGAGGTGAGTTGCAGCGGAAGACCTCGTGGTGGTTTCAACGGCAGAATTCGAGGCGATCGAGGATTAACAGAAGTGGTTGCAAGGAGGAGGGGATGTCTGGTATTGCGATTTTGCTGTTGTGGGTTGCTTTTGCTGGCGGTGGTGAGCACCGAATGGTGATGAATGGTCGGCGGCTGGACGCGGAGGTCCTAGAGAAGTAAGATTTAGAGTTCTTGTTGCCTATTACAAAAGCCTGTAAGAGTCGGGTGGGTCAAATAGATTAATTTAGGGGGAATTTTTTTTGCTAGAACCCTTAAATGTAAGGTTTATCTGTTTTGGTATTTAGTTTGTTACCCGTCAATGGGGGGTCTAAGCGGCCTTGGGCCATTAAAAGCTTTGACCAATTTTTGGGGAGGTTGTTCCCCTTAAACACGTATACAAACTTTTGTTTGGAATGAAATAATATATTTTTAGTTGTTCAAAAAAAATTATTATTTTTTTTAACAACAAGATATTATTAAGTCAAGCACATTGCTGAAAATTAAAAAGTCTAAGGGGGATACACTCCAAAAACTGGTTAAAACATAAAAAATCAAATGGCCAACTTATAATAATCTAATATATATATATATATATATAAAATAAGAAAGACACATACTCTTTGAGCGACACGTGGCGCTCTTTTTGTGTGACATGTGTCTTTTTATTATTTTGTTTTATTTATTAATTTAATATATATATATATATTTCAATTTCAAAAATCTAATTTCAATTTCAAATT
>JAYMTK010003743.1:0-11909 GCA_036897405.1 Pelargonium myrrhifolium | reverse complement strand
TTACTGTTTCACTCGGACCATTATATTTAGCTCATTCATTTTATATTTATCCGATGTGGGACACCTTTATCACCCACTTCAACATACCTAAAATAAGTTAGGCAGAAAAACTCACGCATTCTTATTTTGCAACTTTTTACCGGTCCTAGATTGACCTGTTAACTGTAAGGTTTGTAGGACCGATGAAAAGTAGTTTGATAAAAACACGTGCGTTCTTTTACCATGCCTGGGGGAGGTAAAGCAAGAACTATAGAAATGTACCTGTTTTTCCCAATTAGTACAGCCAGTGACCAAAGAGAGCAAAATGGTCTGCACAAGAGCACCTGATTGTATCCCAATCCACAATCCTTTTCCTCTCATTTCAGCCCAAAAACCTAACATACCAGCAACTGGAATTCCACACAGATAAAATGCTGCAAGATTCACATAAGCCCCTATATGTTGCCACCCACATCCTCTTGCAATACCTGAGTTCGTCCCCGAAAATCATTACTTGATCAAGCCATAAAAGAGAACAAGAACACGAACGACAAGAACAATCAATCACACAAGAACACATGAGTTATGTGGTTCGGTTCACAAGAGTGTTACTAAGTAAAATTTTGAGAAAATGGTCGTGGAGTTCACTGAACTTTTAAAATGTCATTGATTTACTCTCCGGACTTTGAGTTTTGGGGTCAATGAAGTCCGCATTAGTCAGAATTAGTTTATTGTTAACTTTGGTGACATGTCGCTGACGTGACATTTAAATTTTATCAACTTTAAATCACATCAGCGACCGTTCATAGATTATATAATCAATTATTTTAACTTTCACATTAGTGTCATGTCATCACAGTTAACATTCAACTAACTCTAACCAACAGCGGACTTCATGGACCCAAAACTCAAAATCCGCGACCTAAAAGTTCAATGACTAAATAGGCTACTATTTGAAAGTTCACGGATTATTCAAATAATTTTTCCTAAATTTTCTTCTGAGGACGCCCCTATATACCCCGCAAGGAGCGCTTCCCAGGACAACACATCAGACTCCACATACTCAACAGTATTGTCATCCAAGAAACGCAATTCTTGAAATGAAATAGACATTTTTCGGGTAAAATTAAACTAGAAATGAGATGTTACCTGAAAGGGTTCCTTGCATGCCATCCATTACAACGGATAGACAAACAAGAGGAGCCATCATAGTGACATAGGCCACAACTTCCTCCGAGTTGCTGTAAGTGTAACCAAAAACTTTACGGCTTGCGAAGAGACTTGAGCTCACAACGAGTGTCTCGCATACTGCTAGGAACATCACTGCACAAACTGCCATTTTCGCAGCTTGCGGGTTTCCAGCTCCTAGCTCATTTGAAACTCTTGTGCTGTGTAATGAGAACGATAACAATATATGTTAGATATAATGTCCGTTTATGTGCGGGTCAAATCTTTCTGCACTTCCTGAACGGTTGAAAATTTTGAAAATAGTCCTTAAAAGTTAGCTATGGACTGTTTTCAATGACAAAAGTTCCTAAAAGTTTCAAAACCTATGGTTTTTTACCAGACGAATCCAAAACTAAGAATGACAAAATAAACGAATAATGATGCACATTTTGAATAAATTGAGCTCATCTTCATGTTTCTCTTGAAAAGTCAATGACATCAACAGAAAAAATAACCCAAATCGGAAATTAGAACGCAACATTATGGAATTTTCTTTGTTTTTAGATACTTTTACTTGAACTTTAAAGTGAAATGAATCGCAAAAATATCATTTCACGAGTGCTTAGTTGTCCTCAGCCGATTTCTGGGGCAAACCACAGTTTTTACCAGTTAGGGACTTAGGGGCGTAAACATTAAAAACAATAAGTTTATGGGCTAAAACTTATACTTATAATCAATCCAATGTACAAAAAAAAAAAAAAAATTAACAATGTACAAGTAGTGATGCAGAAGCAAACCTTGCTGCAGCAGAAAGGCCATAAGGTATTGCATAGAGTGTTGTGATTGTTGTTAAGCTGTCCTAGAAAGTTCACAAAATTAGTACAACACTTGTGTTAATTTGTGATTTGTGATATGAGGTTTGTGTTTGACTATATACAAGGTTGTCTGATTTTACATACCATATGGAGAGAACTGAAGTTTCAAGCTCCGGATTTGGGAGAAGACCAGACATCAAGATAAGAAGCTCAAATGACCACCATTCAAGGCTAATCAATACCAAAAACAATGCAAAAAAAAAAAACATGAGAATCATATTTCCGAGATTGGGAAATCGCGGATACTTCCTCTGAATTATGTATGTTTTGTACGTTATTACGTGCAAAAGATACATGTAAGTAGCGCTTGGATTAAAAGTTGGAATGGGAAATTCAGAGTCATTGTCAGGAATCTCATTCTGATTCCGATTCTTGATTCTAATTCCTGAACAAAAGTTATAATCCAAACGCTACTATAGTTCAGAGAAAGTACATGCAATTTCCATGGAAGTGTGGACAAGAAGATAATCAACCTACCAAACCATCACTGCAGAAGGAACAGCATATCGAAAGAACTCTCCGATTCCATGGAAGATCTCAGCAGAGATCGGGACTCGGGTTTTGTCACAAGAAGAAGAGAACCTCATGTACAGCAAAAGGAAAATCACATTGAACCAATTGGACAAACTGATAGCAAGTGCACCTCCAAGGTTATTGAGTCCTGAGTTGAAGACTAGAGCCCAACACAAAGGTATGTGGACACAAAGTGTGGCACAAGAGCTAAAGACCATAGGGAGGATCAAGCTTTGTGTTTGGTAGTACCTTATAAGTGGCTGAAGATTTGCATGGGCAAAGAGTGCAGGAATGAGCCATAGTATGAACTTACCGGCTTCTCGGGAAATGGCGGGATCTTGGCCTAAGAAGAGAAGTATTTTCCCCATGTAGACCCATACAAGGGACAGAGGAAGGCACACCATGACGAGACAGAATATGGCAGTGTAGGTTTGGATCCCAATTTTCAAGTATTGATGAGCTCCATAGGCTTGGCCACATAGGGTCTCGAGTGCACTTGCCATTCCTAGCTGAGTTTCAATACGTCACAAAAATCGTGTTAGCAAAAATTCAAATGAATACAAATGCTAAGCAAATATTCGTGTTATAAACTGAAAACCCGGGAAATGCTATTGCAATACAATGAGCTCGTTTCATCAACAACAGATTATGTCTTGCCCTCTAGACTTTACACCATTCAGAAAAACATGTTTTTGAACTCAAAACCAAAACCAAAATTGAGAACACTAAATCAAGTTAGTCTCTGGAGACACAAGAGCAAACTCAACTAGCGCATTAGAGCTCTATTCACAAATGGTAGGCAAGTCTTCATTTTTTGAACCAAAAACCCGGGAAATACTATTGCAATATGATCTCGAACTCATTTCATTGGTAACATGATTTCCCCCGATTCTTTTGCAGTTTTTGCAGTTAATGACAATCCCCACAAGAAGTTTTGTCTTGCCCTTTAGACTTAACACAATGCAGAAACATTACAAGCCAGTTTGGCACATGTTTTTTAACCCAAAACACAAAATCAAGTTAGTCTCTAGAACACATGAACAAACTCTATATTAGAACCATGTCAAAAATGGCAGGGCAAGTCTTCAATTTATGAACCAAAAACCTGGAAAATACTATTGCAATATGATCTCTAACTCATTTTATCGATAAAACAATTTTCCCTAAAAAGAAATTCCAGGTTTTAAGGTTAATGATTGTGCACACAACTTGTTTTGTCTTGCCCTTTAGACTTAACTCAATGCAGAAACATAACAAACCAGTTTGGCACTTGTTTTTTGAACCCAAAAGACTTGAACACACAAAAAAGAGTCTCTGGAGACACAAGAGCAACCTCAACTATGGTACGCAAGTCTTACATGTTATGTACTAAAACCTGGGAAAATGCTATCATTTCATCAGCAACATGATTTTCCCCAAAGTTCTGCAGTTTTTGCAATTCAAGATCATACCCACAACATATTTTGTCTTCCCCTCTAGACTCAACACAATGCAGAAACAATACAAGCCAGTTTAGCACATGTTTTGTGTTAGGAAGGTCCCCAAGGATACCAAAGGGACCCTTGGGGCATTTACAGAATATACCCTAATGCCACAGAACCCGCGGGCACCCAAAATCTGATCTGCATGTTTGCGGGTTTAGGTAGCATAAAGTAGACCCGATCATCTGAACCGGGTTTGCCATAAGGAAATTGCAGGTTGGGTCAGGCAAACCCGCTCCTCTTGCAGACTGGGTTCGAGCTAAGCATTTTCAACCCAAACCCGAATAACAGAAATCTCTGGACCCGTGGGCCGAACAAAGCCCAGGCCCAGATATCTAAGGATCCATTACTAGTATCCTAAATCAACTGAGATAAGGAAATCAAGAGATCTACACTTTCACTATTATTGCTACTGTATCACTGAGTAAGAGATCTGACTTGAGCATCGGAGGGACTTACCATAAAACTGAAGCCGGTGACGGTGGCGAGAGAGTTGGCCACAGCAGAGCTGGAGAGGGCAAGCTCTCCAAGATGACCCACCATCATCATTGTAATGACTTGCAAGCAAAACTGTGACAAAGTCACAGTCACCATAGGACCTGCAATGAAACCAAGCCTCTTCACTTCTTGAAAGAACACACTCCATGTGAAAACATCATCTCCTTTCTCTGTAATGCTCCCTGTGCTAGCTAACAGAGCCTTCTCCATGTTCCTCATTATTGCCTCAAGAAAGTGAGTTCTCTAGCAACCTGGAAAGATCACAAGAACACAAGATCACAAAACTTCTCTTGAATCTTGACATATATAGTATTGGAATAGGAGTTTGGTGTTTTTTTGACTATTCTCATGTTGTTGATGAAAAGTAAAACAATTGTGATTAGGCACACATGATGTTTCTCATATGTAAATGACTAGGATATGTCATGTTTTGATTCCAACCACACACACAGCTCTAGAATAGGTGAGAAAGACCTCAAGAAGACTGATGTTTCTACTTGTTTTCTAGTAAATTATTATATATCTCCCAATATTGGGTCAGATTCCAATAATGCCCCCACATGTGGTCAAAAATCAAGAAGCTGGCCTGCAGTGAGGTCATGAAACCAATCCCTACCAAGAAAGACAAAATATATATATATATATATATATAGGTAAAAAAGCTTGTGGGGTCTGATATGTATATGGTCTTTTTATATACAAAAGCTTACTTCGGCTTTTGCAGAGAAACTGTTTTTCTAACGACAAACTACAACAAAAACAAAAGAAATAAACTTAGTTTAAAATAAAGAGGACATGAAAATGAAAATTATTACCTTCTTGAAACCCTAAAAAGGGTTGAGAGGAAAATAAGGTTCTGAGAGAAGGATCCAGAATTTCCAATGAGTAGACTTTGCTTCTATATCAATATCCCACCAAAAGGGGAAATTCTGAAATCAATTTTTTTTCCATAATAATAATGATACAATCTGATTCAAATATGAATATGAAGATAGAATTTGAATTTGGATTAAATAAGAAGAATACGAAACGAAATTGAATTCTTTATGGAGGTTTCAATTCCAACATACAAACAAATTAGAAAAGTTAAACCCCAAAAAATTGTTTTATAAAAGGATAGCCTCTCACTTCTACAGCAAAATCTGGACCTCATTTTGAGTGGTTGACTGATATGACCACAAAGATTATGGTCCTTAAAATGGAACCAAAATGGAGTGGACAATATGGTTTCAAAACCTATCCAAGAAAGGAAAGCAAAAAAAAACAGCCACATATGTTAAGCTATATCAGTAGAAATTTGAAACAATGCATGTACCCATTTTCTTCTACTAAAAGGTACAACACATTTTATACCAAAGTTCAGAGAATATAAACACATTCTATATGCAAATCAAGAAATGGAGACACAAGTGAAGAAGAAGAAAAAAAACACTGATCTTATTAATTTACGTAATAGTTGTTTCTGTTACAAAAATAGTATTTTTAAAATCTCCTCATTGTGTAGCCTCTAATCTCTCACACTACTGCATTTTCTCCTGAAGTTGTTCCCTCAAAAATCCTTTTCCTTGCATTGCTTGCCTGAAAAATACGATAGCAGAAAAATTACCCGCCTTAATATGCAAAAATGGTGATGATGCTTATCGAATAGTTTTCTTGCTCACAAAAATAAATAGTTGCATGTTGAAAGCAATAAATGTATGAATTTCTCGCTTCATAATTTTATGGTAAATTCTAGGTTCATTTTCTATCTTAATTACAAATATGTAATATCTAACCATTATCAGTTTACTTATTTTTTAAAATTAGAATCTTTTAAGTGGATTGGTATGACATATCCCATATCATCTACGATAAATTCCCTCTCTTTTGCTTACAGATTATAGAATGAAATATTGCACTTCATCACCAGAATCCACAGATTTTATAATTAGAAATGACGAGTATACCTGTTTTTCCCAATTTGTACAGCTTGTCACAATAGATAGTAGAATCGTTTGCACGGATGCACCAAGTAGTATCCCGATCCAAAGGCCCTTTCCTCGTAATTGTACAATAAAACCCAATGTGGCGGCAACCGGAACCCCACATAAATAGAAGGCCCCGAGGTTAATATAAGCTCCTAGATGCTGCCAACCACATGCCCTAGCAACACCTGATATAAAGAGAACGTTAGATAAAACTTCATGAGAAGAAGAAAAAAAAAAACTGTGCAACTGTGTATTAATAAGAGGGGAACGGGAATAAGAAGAAACCTGAAAGTGTCCCCTGTAAGCTGTCAAAAATAACAGACAGACCAACCAGAGGTGACATTGTTGTGACATAATCCACGACTTCCTTGACATCGCTAAACAAATAGCCAAAAACATGCCTGGTAGAAAAGAGGGTCATGCTCACTACAATTGTCTCTGTTACTGCAATAGACATCACAGCGTAGACAGCTATACGAGCTGCTTGTGGATTCCCGGCTCCTAATTCATTTGCGATTCTAGTGCTGAACCAAATAAATAGAGGTATCAAGTGTTAATAACACTAGGAACATATCAATCTGTGCAAGTACGCACACACACAGACACACATGTTTGAGCGTATTTACCTTCCTGCAGCACCAAGTCCATATGGTATTGTGTATAGTGTTGAGATGGTATTGAGACTGTTAAACGAAGAAAAGGTGTTACTAAGTCAAATTTAACAGAGTTTGAAGTGTAGTTTCAAGTACTCCATATTTACTCATAACACTGGAACTCAAGAGAGCAGAACATACCATACAGATAAAACCGAAGTTTCAAGTTGCGGATTCGGTAACATCCCAGACAACAAGACAAGAAGCTCAAATGACCACCATTCCAAACTACATTCATCAACAACAAAAATGTCATTGAGGATGTGATGTTTTAACACAAATTTCTTGATACTTGTATCAAAAACTCAACAAAAAATAATGTAAGAGGTAACTCACCAAATCATCACAGCAGACGGGACAGCAAATTGAAAGAACTCTCCGATTCCTAGAAACACCTCCATGGAAATCGGGGCTAGGGTTTTCTTACAAGCCGTGGAGCACTTCATGTATATCACAAGGAAAACTACGTTTAACCAATATGATATACTGATGGCTAATGCCGCACCAATATTACCTAATCCAGACTTAAAAACCAAAGCCCAACAGAGAGGTATGTGCAAACACAGGGTCGCACAAGAGCTTATTAGCATTGGAATGACCAAACTTTGCGTCTGGAAGTATCGAATAAGTGGTTGAAGAGTTGCATAAGCAAAAATGGCGGGAACAAGCCACGCTGTGAATTTACCAGCTTCGTGCGAAATTAAAGGATCTTGTCCCAGGAAAATAAGTATTCTTCCCATGTAGATCCATATGATAGATAGAGGAAGACAAACTAGTGTGAGAGAGAAGATAGCAGTGTAAGTTTGAATACCAATCTTTCGATATTGTTGAGCTCCATACGCTTGCCCGCAAAGAGTCTCCAGTGCACTAGCCATTCCTAACTGTTTGGCATGCAAAATTTACATAAAGAAGTCAGAATCATTTTGCAAATTCATGTCTGGCTTATCCAACCCATGCAAAATGAAAGTTAACTGATAACTATGTAAACTGAGTCAAAGATGTAAGGAACAAGTTATTCTTGCATGATATACTGCTCATGTATACCAAAAAAAAATTGTGTATTAAGTTTTGGAAATCCAACTTTGGCCATCAAAGTCATGTAACTTGGAAAATTTATCCTGTAGTATGTCACCACTTAAGGTTTAAAGCTAAAAAACAATGATAAAGTTTACGTAAACTTGGTGGAAGTGGCGAGATTGTGAATATCGAGCATGGACACTAGCCCTAGATTCAAGGAACAAGCTATTCTTGCATGATATATTGCCCGTGTATACCACAAAAATGTGTATTAGGTTTTAGAAATTAGAATTTGGTGATCCAAGTTATGTAACTTGGAAAATTTATCCCGTAGCATGTTGTCACTTAAAGCTATAAAATATGACCAATCTAGGAGTTAAAAACTCATAAACCAAAATTAGGACTAAATCTAATAAAAAATGGCAGTCTAGGGGTTTTGGGGTGCTGAATCATCCGCTAACGTGACATTTTTGACGTAGTGGTAGAAATCTAATTGCAGCATGTTTCGGGGATAAACAAAAAACTTGACCAGTCTAGGGAATAGAACAATGACAAACCCTAATTAGAGACTAAAGTTATAAATAAATAAATAAAAGTGTGTAGGGGTAGGGGTAGGGGGTACCAACACATTTTACCCACACAAGAAAAACAATGATAAAGTTTCGTCCAAATGTTGGTCCGAGTGGCAAGATTGTGAATATCAAGCACAAACACTACCACAATAAATTAAGTTAGATCTTTGTCTTCTATCCATGAACTTCAAAGATATTTTCAGAATTAATGTTTTTGGATTGATTATGTTACTGATATGCACATTGAATGGTGGCAGACAGCAGCATCTGCATGGCATATACTTGACTTGGTAAAACAATTGTTCTGTTTCTATCTAGGTGAGGTGTATGTAGGTGTTCTAAAACACAAAAGGACAAACCCTCAAAAACAAACAAGCAAAACCAAAAAGAAATAAAATGGGTCACCACAAGCTATTTTGGATCAATACAAACTAGTTGATCATTCAAAATTTGACAAATTACATATTCCAATAATGTTCTCTATTGTGTCTATCTTAGCTAAACTTACTTCCCAAGGTTTTTAAGTCTATCTTTGTCTCTTTTTTCCTGTCCTTTTGCAAGTAATGAACTCTTGGCTTTTCAACATTAAAATAATTATAATATTCACTCTCAACATGACTAATTGAAGACCTTATGCTAATAAAATAAATGAGCCTACCAATGATGCTTATTCTTATTCATCAGGAACCCACCTTCCAAGAAAATCAATAAGCATGGTGTATGGTGAACTACACAAGTTTTCAGAACAGTTTTTGGTCAATAAATATCTCTGTCACACTCCTATTTGTCACTTACTCTCTAAATAAAACAGCAGATTTGTATTATGTTTCTTTTCCTTTAATAGGAATACAGATTTATCTGCTCAAGTTCCTAGACCAAATCATGGCCTTTGGTCCCCACGCACTAATGCACATTTTTTATGTGCAACACGCACCTCTTGCAGGTCTTTTCAATCCAAAACCTGAATTTTCAAGCTCTATTGACACTAGTTATGAAGATTGAAGATAAGGTAACTAGACATGAAATTTTCTATTGGAACCAGAGCTTGTATATATGTTTCACAATATGTGTGTGTGAGACAGTGAGAGAGAGAGATTAATGTATTTAAATGGTATCTGAACTTTCAATTTGCACCGAATTGGTACATGAATGATGTTATGAATAGTTGTTTTCATTCGATACTAATTGAAAGTTCTATGCACAAAATTTGATATATGTTTAAGTTTGGCATAACAATTTGGGTGTGACACCAAAGTTCATGAGAGAAATCTCAAATACTCGCATTGATGCCACTTCACAAAGCTAAATAGATTGCAGTTGCAGGTGAATGAACCACAAACCACCCAACATTACTGTAACGATTCTATACCATATACCCGCAAAGTGTTCGACAAAATGCCACAAACACAACAAGCCTAGAAAAGCAGAAAAAAAATCTCAAATACTCAGCATTGATGCCACTTCACAAAACTAAACAGATTGCAGGTGAATAAACCACAAACCACCCAACATTACTGTAACGATTCTCTACCGTATACCCACAAAGTGTTCGACAAAATGCCACAAACACAAAAAGCCTAGACAAGGACGAAAAAAATTCAAATACTCAGCATTGATGCCACTTCACAAAGCTAAACATATTGCAGGTGAATAAACCATAAACCACAAACCACCCAACACACCCACAAAGTGTTCGACAAAACGCCACAACCACAAAAAGTCCAGATAAGGTCAAAATAAAATCGAAGTCACTCACAAGGAGACTGAAGCCAGTGACGCCGGAGAGAGAAATAGCAATCGCAGTGCTGGAGAGAGCGAGTTCGCCGAGGTGTCCCACCATCATCATGGAGGCGATTTGAAGCAAGTACTGCGATAAAGTGACGGCCACCATGGGACCAGCCAAGGAGCTCACTTTCTTCACCTCCTGAGTGAACAACCTCCATTTTCTCCTCCTCTCCTCTTCGTCTTCGACTTGCTGGTTCGGTTTCGAGAGCAAAGCTTGTTCCAAGCTTTTCTCTTCTGTGTCTCTCATGGCGATTGCTCTGTTTTTCTCAGGAGAAAGAAACAGAGTCCTCTTTGTATCAACTTTTGGTAGTTTTGGGGAATTTAATGGCATTTATAATTGGAAAACAATTTTTCCAATAAACAAAATCAAAAATCAAAAAGGTATTGTGATTGGGCCACGTGGAATTGTGGGCCCGGTGGCTTAAACGGGTCGGACTAAAAAATTCACAAATTCTTATCGGACTACTTTTCGTCAGTCCTAACTCCTAACTTAAATTGTTATTAGTATAATAAGATAAGGTCAAAAAACTGTCGAACTACCCAATAGGGGTGGCACAGTTGGTTAACACAGATTATGTGAGTGGGAAGAGGTTCCGGCTTCGATCTCCACTCAACACACCTTTGGGGAGAGATGAAATTCTTAACCTGCGAACAAATCTCGAATGGTTAAACGGCTTAAAGGTGTCAACCGTCAAAAGTGCGGGTCCGCTCTGGAACCTCATGATTTAGACCAAAAAAAAAAAACTGTCGAACCATCAAATGTGTGGGTTGGATGGTAAGAGGTTGTTTCAACTTAACTTGAGATCTCGAACTCGAATTCCAAGAAATGCAGTTGCCTTGAAACTTGGTAAGGAGAGCTTTCTCGAGCTCGAATTCCAAGAAATGTAGTTGCCTTGAAACTTGGTAAGGAGAGTTTTGTCGCTCTTTGTGGTCCTACCCCACTCGAGTGGAGATTAGTTTGAGTGTGACATGGCTTAAAAGTGTTGATCGCGGGTCCATTTCCCCGTGATTAAAACAAAAACAAAAATGTCAAACAAAAACATGCGAGTATTATGGTTCATCCTGTTTTAGGCATGAGGCCCGCCAATTAAACCTCTCTTTTTCTATCGACAACTCAAATTGTCAGCTCTAGTCAAATACAAGTGTCGATCTTTTCCCTAATAATTTGTGGCACTTGTTCCAATAAATGCATGTACGAATTGGGATCAAGAGGTGTGCAGATTCGATCTAATCAATGAATCGCAAAGTTTTAATTTTTAGGGTTAATTACACATGGCACCCTTATATTATACACGATTTGCATATGACTATCTTAAGGTTCTATTTTAACTTTTGACTACCATGTATTATGCCAGGGGGACCTTTCTGTTACGGAATATTCCGTTTTCTGATCATGTGCCAT
>JAYMTK010003742.1:0-11910 GCA_036897405.1 Pelargonium myrrhifolium | reverse complement strand
CTTTGCGCCGTCAAAAACCCTAATTTGGGTGCTTAAGGAATGTCACGGCATTGAGTAGGATGCCTCGAAGCATTCCTTATTGTTTTTCCATGGAGTTAATTAATTAATTACTCCAGAATGCCGCGGCATTGAGCATGGATGTCGGGGCATTGACGCTTCGCGCTCCTTCCTTGTGCATTCTTTCAGTTTCGCTCCCCTTCGTGTCACTCCTAAGCCCATGCCAACCTGAAATAAGACATGAAACATAGGGCAAGCATAAAAGTGAAACAAATAAGCGTAAAAAGCACTAAATTCTATACAAAATAACAGAATATGCATAAAAGTTTACTCTCGGCCTCTCGAGTGACAAGAATTGTGTTTCGAGGCCTAAAACGTGAGAATAGAGACCGACTAAGTGAAGAAATGCAGATAAATGAGGACAAACTAGCATGAATTAAGGTCCAATAACTAGTACATTTTACTGGTTATCAAGTACACAACAATATTCCAACTTCATACTTCCTCGAGGACAAGGGCTTTAACACCCCAATCGCGCAATGTTTCTGCAAATTCTATAACCGCCACCTTGAAACCTGCGCTCACCTCCTCACGTGCAGCTGGTCATGGCTGATATGGTGCTCGGTCTTTAATTGGTCTGTCAACACTACCATCCCAAATTCGATCTCTGATTTGCTTATTTACTGGAAATCTTTAGCTCCATCTAGCGTATCAGCCAGATTCTGGGCATCAACATGCCACCTCACATTGTGGCTTCTCTAGCTGGCCCAGAACGATCTCGTCTTCAACGATTCCCAGCAAACACAAGTGGCCATCCTAAGGAAGATTCAAGCATCCTCTTTTATCTGGAAACTGCCTCCAACAAAATTTAACCTTTCCATCATGGACGCTTCTCAGCTGGATCGATTCCCTGGATGTGGTTATCACCTCTAGTCTCCTTTAATTCTCTCTTGATCTTTTCATTTGTAATTCTCAATTACTGTTGTTTAGCTCATTCATGGAGTATGTACTGCATTTTCATTTCCATCTTGGAAAATTTTAATAAACCAGTACTTTTGTCGATCAAAAATAAAATAAAAGATGATAGTTTTCACAACTTGAAGCAAATATGTCACTTAATTGTTCATTTGATAACTTGTGACCTCTCATAAATCAAAACCCCATTAGCTAAAGGATTTTGCTAATACCTATAGATATGGTCTTTATGTGTGATAGTGATTGTCATATAAAATATCAATAGTAGTTATTATATGTTAATGGGAGGTTATGTGTAACATATATCAGAAATTAAAAGACATGTAATGAGAATGTAAAGAATCATTGAACTTTGTGATGTGACATCTTCTAGTGTTGCCTCACCAAGTTTAACATACATAAGTATGAATTTTATTTTTTATATTGAACCATTTTCGTCACTCCATTTTACAAAAATGAATAATTTGAAACGATTTTTAACAAGCTTTGGACTAAAATGACCACTAGACCCTCCTTCGACTGAAATGGAACGGTATAAAATTTAGGATTTAAAGCAATACATTTTGGATAGCACAATGACCTTTTTAGATCTTTATACATTCTTATTCTTAGTAGGAGTTGAGGATAATTACACATTACTATCTTGTTAGATACACATTTTGCACGTTTACTATCTTAAACTTTTTTCGTTGCACATTACTACCCTAAATTAGGAAAATTTCATTCTGTCAGTTAACTTTGTCGGAATTTGACTGTCTCTCATCATGTGTTATGCACATGACTTCAATATTTTCTAAAAATGTCTATTATACCCTTCTTCTTCATTGGTCAAAAACAAGTTCGCCGAAAACATTAAAGTTTCGCGAGAAAATTCAAAGTTCTAATGAACCGAACAAATCATTTCATTGTCAACATTTATGATTAAAAAAAATTAAAATAAACTAAAAAACGATTTAATTGTAAAAAAAAAGGGTATAATTACAATCCAAACTGGACCCTAACCCCAACCCTAACTTCAATCTCAAATCAATGTCCAAATCCTCCATACCCACCTCACCATTTCAATCAACCACGCCAAAATCGGAGTCGTGAAGCGCCTCATACACCAAACCACCTTCGCGCCGAAGCCAACTCTTCCCTTTCTATGCTCAAACTCACTCACCTCCTATGTTCTCAATCTCAAGTAAACAGAGATGACTCCAGTCAAACAGAAAAAGGCAACAACCATACATGCAAAAATGTGTGAGTTTTGTGCATTTCCGTGGCCGAATTATCGGCCTCTCATCCTATCGACCGCAAGGATGTTGGAATATCGCCAGACAGACTCTATAACAAGGAGACGAGAACTACAAATAAACAAATAGAGAAAAAAAAGGTGTGAGAGCAAAAATCCTTTTTCGATTGCCTTCTCCGACGGAGCAAGTAGCCATAAAGAACAAACACGACAACCAACAATAGATCTTTCACCGCCGGCCGAAATCGGAGTCGTGAAGCGCCTCATACACCAAACCCCTGTCTTCCTCCCACTGCCAAGGTTTGCAGAAAAGACCGCCGGTGGCCATTGAAGTCAAGATTCGGTGAAGATTGATTTAGATCTGGCTGTTGCATTTGGCGATGACGCGGCGAGCGTCGACGCTGTTCAACGAGCCGGACGTAAGGAGAAGGAGGAGCATCAGGGATATGGCGGGGGACGGTGGCGAATGTGTGCAGGTGCCAAAAATCCATAGTTGCTGCAGTTCTTGAACTGCGTACGAACTTCAACTTTATTATTATTATTATTGTTATTATTAAATCTTGAAAATGATATTTAGGTCTTTTCAAGTTTTAACTAACGAAACATCTAATGCATTGAAAGAAATAAAGTTCAGAACAGTAACGTGCAACGACAAAATAGTAAAATGCAAATGGCGTGTGTAACAAGATAATAACGCGAAATTATCCTAAAAAAATTGCAAAACAAAATATATAATTTTACTAACTATTTTAAAAAGGGTTTAATGTATATCAGTTGCACTGATAAGGTGGTGACATCTCATTTAAAATCATGGATCCGGACGGGTCGCTCCGCTTCCCCAAATTCACTTGTGTGGGTATAAGTGATTTTAAATGAGATGTCATCAACTCATTGATTTTGTTAAATTGCAACGGATATAACTTTATATCATTCAACTAATATACGTTTGACCCTTTTAAAAATATTATTTCTAAGAAAACAAAACTATTTTGAAAATAAAAATAGAAACACTTGCACCTAAATGGCAAGGGATAAGCATAGATTCGACTCGAGTATTGAAATTGATGGCGGCATATAAACTGAAAAGCGATCGCTCTTTCTCTTTTTCTCCCAAACCGGTCCCACACAACACAACTTTACACTTTTTTTCCCCTTTATTATAGTAGTATATTAATTAATATATACGTCAGCTTCATCCTTAGCCACTGCATCTCTTGGCCTACGATTCACCCTCAAGCTGACTAGGACGCCACCTGTCACCCCTCCTATTATTTTTTAAAAATTCAGTTTCAAACTTATACAGAATATAAATTTAACATATTGAAATTACATTATTTAAACTCCCTGTTATCGTTGTGAAAATGAGAAATATAATAGTTGTGATTCCTTTCACGTTCTTTGTGCTCTTTGTAAGACACTTTTGAGCGCTTTACTTGAGTTGATAACTGAAGTTTTTGTAGACCAAATAAAGGAACAAAAAGTAGGAAGCCAAGCTTTTTTCAACTTATATACTCCCTAATTCGTTTCACTAAACCTTCATTTCAACTCTCAAATTTGTAATTTGTGTCTCCTTTTCTTCTCTTTCGATCGATATGTTGGACAGCAAGGACTCTGGTTTTACCCTCTTCGGAACAAGGATTCCGCCTATCTCTCACATTCTGGTATTTTTATTTCTCTTCTTCTCTCTATCTGTTTCTGTATTTTCTGATTTCAATTTTGTTTTGGTTGGGTTTACGATGATGCTGATGAATTCATTTCAATTGATCTGACTTGGAGATGTTCATGTTCATGATTATGGTTATTCTGAAGTTTGTGGAAGTATAGTAGGAAAATTTTGAATTCCAATTTTAAGATGATCGATATGTTGTTTAGTTTAGTTTGATTTTAGTTGTTGTTCTTCGCGGTAGAAGTTGGAAGAATAAATTGGCGCATCTAATTTTATAGAGTTGGAAATCCAGGAAAGGTTTCTGGCCACTAATTGCTTAATTGATATGTACTTGATTTTATTAAATCTTAATCAGCCTTGAGTCCTTGTATGATTTGAAGCATATCTATGTGATAATATTCTAATTTTAATTTTGGATCTCACTGTTATAGCTAGTGCCTATATGGTTATAATGGTTTTTGATACTTGGCATATATATTGAACCTGTTTAAACAATCTTTTTTCACTGTTCTTGTTCTAATCAAGTGTTCAACCTTTAAATTTTCATTTTAAGGACTGCAGCAGTGGAGTAACTAAAGAAGAAGGTGAGGGTACTCGTATTCAAGATTCTGCAAAGGTGGATACGTCGTCTGCTTTAAGGAATGGTGAAAACCAAACTGTTATCATGGGAAATGAGGCGCAAACGAACTCCAGTCCCAAGGATGATCAGGCTGAGAGCAGTTGTACAGAGCAAGAAACAAGTTTTAAGAAGCCAGACAAAATCATTCCTTGTCCACGGTGCAACAGTTTGGATACAAAATTCTGCTACTTCAATAATTATAATGTCCATCAACCCAGACACTTCTGCAAGAACTGCCAGAGATATTGGACAGCTGGTGGAACAATGAGAAATGTTCCTGTGGGCGCTGGGCGGCGCAAGAACAAACACTTGGCCTCTCAGTACCGTCAGATTCTAGTATCCTCTGATGGAATACCAACTGCCAGGATAGAGAGTCCCAACACAGCTAATCACCCACTCATCTCCTGTTGTCAATCTGAAAATGCATTTAGGCCTTCTACAGGAAATGGGACGGTTCTAAAATTTGGTCCCGATGCATCTCTCTGTGAGTCCCGGGAAACTGTGCTTAATATTAGAGATCAGAAAAGTTGTGCTGATATGCAGGGTTTGGTTAGTTTTGTAAGGAATGGAGAAGAACCGTCATCATGCGTATCTTCCATGACAACAGCTTGTAGCAATCCAGAAAGTGAATTACCTAGCAAAATTATGCCAGAGCAGGTGGATTTTCCCGGATCTAACAACGAGTTTTATACACCACATCCTATGCATTGTTACCCTGCTACTCCATGGATCTTGCCATGTAATCCAGGTTGGAATGGTGTAGCTTCCACAGCCGCCACAGCTCAGCATCCTTCAAAGCCGGTTCAGTTTTACCCTACACCTGTGATGACAGTTCCTGGATTTTGCCCTCCAAACTTTCCTTTACAATTTATACCTGCCCCATATTGGGGTTGCATGCCGTTATGGTCATCTACTGGAACTGGTATGACATCATTAACTAGATCCGCTGGTGGCCTATCTCCTTCATCATCTACTAGCAACAGCTGCTGCTCTGGCAACGGCTCTCCAACTCTAGGCAAGCATGGAAGAGACACAAATTTTATGGATGAAAAGAAACCAGAGAAGTGTATTGTAGTTCCGAAGACACTGAGAGTTGATGATCCAGATGAAGCATCAAGAAGTCCTATATGGGTTTCATTAGGCATCAAACATGGGCAGACTGATTCCATGAGAAAGGACACTATCTTCAGAGCATTTGAGTCGAAAGCAGCTGACTCAAAGGACCATTTTTTGGATGGCACTCTGGTCTTAGAAGCGAATCCAGCAGCACTTTCTCGCTCTCAAGCATTTAACGAGAGCACATAGAAGGATCCTGCCTACTGCGGCTTTCAGTTGAAGTGTTTAGTTATATATGTTCTGCTGTATCATGCGAGTGCTTATGACAAAAACTGAGGAAGTTAAGAATTCACTGTTAGCTATCAGCAATTGAAATGTATGTTTGCATAAGAGCCAATGTTGTAAATAGCAGAGAATAGAATGTATTTACTGAATATCCTTTATTTTGCAATCAAATACTTCCGAGTCTTACTAATTGATTCTGTTTCAAATGTTCTATCTCTATTACATTTCCTAAAGTTAATAAGGCTGAGTTCTTTTCTTCTTTGAAATCTGTCACTTTTAATCATACTTGTCTGCTTACTTTTGTTACTTTTCTCTACTTGTTTGGTGTTAACATTCTTTTTCCTGGGACTGACTTCTGTTGTTGCAGCCTGCAGGTACAGAATTCTTGACATTTCCAATATCATATTTATTAATTTCAGGGAAAACTGGTGGTATTGGGAGCTGAATTTCATATTCTAGATACTTTTTGGGGAGGAGAGCTCCTGGTAAAATCAGGTTTGTTTTCGGATTATGCAAATGTCAGTTTCTATTGTATATGCTGCTTCCACAATTGTTGATGCATCCTTTTGTACTATGGAGAAGTCATAGCTTTGTGATGGGCTATCAAATTTGAGATATTGGTACGAGCTTATTCGGAGTTGGATGACCTATGTTTCTATGTTATAATATCATCATAAATGACTTAATGCAGTTGCTAGTTAGTGTCATTATCTTAAGTCTGTCATAGCAATCATGTGCATACAGAACTTGCTCTTTCGTTTCCTTTGAACTCCCCTTGTAGCAACTTAACGCTCACCGGACTAATCTCTTGTTTTAGAAGTAAAGTGAAAAGAAAAGAAAAGAAAAAGTATTGTATATAGAAACACAAAAGAAAAGCCTATTTTGAAGGCTTTGGTTTGTTCCTTTGCAAGAGATGCATGGAAGAAAGAAAACTTTGGTAAAGGGCTCAACCAACCCAACCCCTGCAGTGGCAATGCTGAGTGCAGTGGTGAGGAAAGTCCCTTTAATTTGCTTTGTGAGTCATCTTCCTTAAAAGAAGGCAGTAAAGTTGGGTTTATCATTGTTGAAACAGAATCTAGCTTTTAATTTGAAACCTTTGGGTAAAGTAAGTAGCTATAGCCTATAGGGACTCACCTTTCATAGATAACCATAGTTTGTAATTTATTCTTCCCCCAACTATTCACTTGCTTAATTGTCTAATGTGAACTGCATAGTAAATAGACAAACACTCAGTATCTTGTGCATACCACTTAGAACTTCAGACAATACCGGAAGATGGATGAGTTAGATTTTGACACACCCAGAGATCGAGAAAACGTTATTGTAGGAAGTAGATTGTAAATGAGTGAATATTAGAGGAGGACTTGAGGTTGTCCATGTGCGGTCTGACGGGCATTGGATGACAATTTAGCCACAGGATCATTGGTTACCATCATCACTTCTTACATTGTTTTTGAAATTGCTTCGCATTTGAGTTCATATGCTGTTTCTTGAGATTTCTCATTAGGCAACAAACCACTATTCTGATGCTGTTTCTGATAATGAATAATGTATAGCTTTGTACAAGACAGGGCGATTGAAGTTTGTCTAAGAATATATTATGCAAATTTCAAATCTGAGGATGATTTCAGTGATAAAAGCACTGCACAAAGGAGGTAAAACTAGTAGTTACTTGTTAGTGGTAGTGGTTTCATGTGTCGCTCAAGCAATTTTCTCAGTATCATTGTTTTAGACCGACGATTAAAGATAGAAAATGTAAATATTAATCTAACTATCATGTCATTTTTTTTATCTTGGTTTTCCCTATATTATGCACATAATAAAATGTGTATTTCCAACTTTATATGATAAATTGAATTATTTTATAAATTTATTGATGTGAGATTATGTTATTCATGTTTTACTCCAAGTCAATTCTTTTAATCCAAAAAATGAATGTCTCAAGTTATCTTGTTGACATTCTTGTCTCAAAATAAGTGTAGTTTTCTCTTATGAAAAATTTAATTATATATATGAATTAACAATAATATGAATATGATAAGGGTGTAAAGACTATGTAGGTTCTCCATTTATTGAAAAGTCACTGGGCAAGTCCCTTTACTAAATACTAACCAACGCAGTTCTCATGCCGAGTGAAAATAGGTCGTGTGGTTCTACAAGTCCGTCAAATTTAACGGATCCGTTAAGTCGGGTGACGTGATGTTGTTGCGGCATTTCCGTTTTTATTATTTATTTATTATCATAGGTGGCGCTGACATGACAAAGTCAATTTTTTTAATATTATTTTAAATAAAAATGACACGTGTTGAGATTTGATTGGTCATAAATTAATTTATTTTTGTGAATATACATTTTTGCCCTTCAACATTTTTAATAATTACAACAAATCAATCTTCTTCCTTTTCCCACGTCCAAATTCTAAAGCATCATTATGCTCCACGCTGGCGAACCCCAGCCACTCCGGCTACGCAGAAAACTCTGTCGGATCTGCTACTTCACGCCGACGAAACTATTCCAGTCCAACTTTTATATAGAATGCCTTTTCGAAGTCTAATTTAATGACCACGGCTTCGGCATTGCGTTTTTTTAGGTCTGTAATGATCTCGCTGGCAATGAGAACCTCATCAATAAGCTACTTGTCATTGACAAATTCATATTGTACATCGCTAATAACATATGAGATTACGACTTTTAATCTTGATACAAGCGCCTTGGTAAGTAGTTTGTATACGCAGCACACAAGACTTATGAGACGGAAGTCGTCGAATTTCTGGGGAACTGCAATTTTCGGAATCAGGGCAAGGAAGGCGGAATTCAAGCCTTTGTCAATGTGTCCATTTGAAAATCATGCAAAAAATATCCGATTCGATAAAGTTCCAACAATGTTTTAGGAAGCAAAAATTGAACCCGTCTGATCCCGATGCCTAGGTGCCATCCAAAGTGGAAGATCTCCTCATCCGTGAATGGTGTTTCGAGTAGGGAAGCCCATCTTCAAAGGGATTCTTTTGAGAGGGAGGTTATATACCAACAATCTGTCATCCTCAAGTTTTGATAGTCTGGTACAAAAATGTTGGGCTGCAAGAAACTTGATCTGACTGGGGTCCTCAACCCTAAGTCCATTATGGAGCAAGCCGTTGAAGTGATTTCGATTTTTTTTTTTTTGCCGAGGCAATCTTGCGAAAATAACAAGAGTTTTTGTCTCCGTCAATGATCCACTTATGCCGAGATTTTTAGTGCCATAGTGTTGCTAAAGCCATTGTCTTTTGAGATAAATTGCAGTGTGCCTTGTTTTTGGAACTATACTCTTCATTTGTTAGAGATCAACTTTCACTTTCAACGTCTACTCTTCATTTATATGAGTTCCACAGCCTCTTAATAGTAAAAGAGAATTTTGAGTGTTTGCACCAACAGTTCAAGAAATGAAAGGGTTTCGGACCCCAATTTGTGACGCAACGAGTCAAAACAATCGGACAGTGGTCTGACAGTAATCGGGGCAGACCAGTTTAAGAGATGATCAGAGGCGAGTTGTATACTTCAAGGGACACAAGAAATGTGTCGATCCGTGATACACACCTTCTACCATACTAGGTGTATTTTCGTCCCGTTAGGGGGAGATTTATGAGTCCAATGTTGTGATAAAATAAGTTAAACCCAACCATCGTGCTTGCTAGAGGGGGAGGCCGAGGTTCTCCTCACTACATGTCACTGCAATATAATCACCCCCAACGATAATGAGGCCATCGAAACCAGTGATGATACTATGGAGGTTGTTCCAAAGTTCCATTTTCTCATAATTATCTATTGGTCATAGATATTTATGACTAAACAATTAGGATCATATGGAGTCCATGAGCCATATAGTACAATGAACCATCTCTCAACTAGAGTATTTGTTGATGAGAATCTTTGAGGATCCCATATTCAACTACATATGGATTTGGATAAGATATGCCTAATCTGATATTGATACCACACGAGTCTAAAGTCTCCCATTGACATGGATTCCATCTTCGTTTCCTGTGAAAACAAAAATACGGGTTTGTGGATACGGCTTGAGATAGAAATTGTAGATTTCTTATGAGCAGAAGAACACCCTTGAACATTCCAAGAGATGAGTTAAATGATGAGAGGGTGGAGGGGGATGAAGGCAAGGGTGATGGTGATGGTGGTGGAACAACCATCACAAGTTCATGTTGCGAAGTTCTGTAAGTATTATGGACTCATGCCCTTGAGTGGCGAATCCGAGAGCACTACAAATTTGTAATGTGCGGTGATCTTCCTCGGAGCCTGGTTGTTGGTGACTTTGAACATGAGCTTCATACCCCAAGTTTCCTTGAAGCCATCGGGGGAGGTGAGCATAGCTCCTACACCTCCCTCATCTCCAGCCGCACTTCCATCCACGTGGAGCACCCACAAATTTTCTGGTAACTCCTCTTCCTCTTCTGGTTCAGGCTCTTCTGGCCTCTTCCTCTTTTTGGAGGGGACCTTAGTGGCGTGGTTCTTCTTGTCTGGGATGCCTGTGAGGTGCGAATCATCCTCCTCAGCTTCCACAAAATTGCACTCGACTATGAAGTCGGCGAGTGCTTGTGCCTTGATGGCCTTTCGAGGTTCAAATCTTATGTCATAGGAGAAGAGGCGTACAACTCATTGGCTGAGCCTCACCCCAAAGTCACCGTCCATCACTTTCTTGAGTGGGATGCTTGTGACTACCACTATGGTATGCGCTTCAAAATATGGGCGCATCTTGACACTGGGCTGGTAAAGTGTGTATGCCAACTTCTCAATTTTTGTGTAATTGAGTTCTACCTGTCCCAAGGCATGGGAAATGAAGTATACGGGTCGTTGGACTCCTTTCTCTTCCTTGACAAGGATGGCGGACACAACCCTGTCCGACGCTGCCAAGTACATTTTGAGTTGGTCCCCTTGTTTTGGGACGATTAGCTTTGGAAGGGTAGCCAAGTGTTGCTTCAACTCTTTGAAGGCTTGGCTACACTCTTCAGTCCATTCAAAATTGGCGTTTGCCTTCTTCAATGCTTTGAAGCAGGGGAGCCCTCTTTTGGCTGACTTTGAGATGAAGCGATTAAGCACCGCCATCCTCCCAATCAGCTGCTGAACTTGCTTCTTGGTCTTAGGCTCTCCCATGTTGATGAAAGCCTGGACCTTCTCAGGGTTAGCCTCAATGCCTCTCTCGCTCATGAGTACCCCTAAGAACTTTCCCGCGTTTACTCCAAAAGAGCACTTGGTGTGATTCAATTTCATGTTGAACTTTCGCAAAGTGGCGAAGGTTTCTTTGAGGTCTTCAAAATGAGACCCTTCTTTTTAGTCTTGACAATCATGTCGTCGACGTAAACCTCGAGGTTTCGACCTATTTGTTCCTCAAAGACTTTGTTTACCATCTATTGGTAGGTGGCTCCTGCGTTCTTTGATTCGAATGGCATCACAATGTAACAATAAATCGAATCTACTGCTATAAATGCTATTTTTTTCCTGATCATCATGGTACATAAAGATCTGGTGATAACCAGAGAAAGCATCTAAAAACGAAAGGAGCCTATGACCTGATGTGGAGTCTACAAGTTTACTAAGGTAAGGCAGGGGGTAATCATCCTTGGGACATGCTTGATTCAAGTTGGTGAAATCCACGCACATCCTCCACTTTCCAGTCTTCCCCTTCGCCAGCATGACCACGTTGACGAGCCATTCCAGATACATTAGCTCGCGAATGAAGCCAGAGTCAAGCAACTTCTTGACCTTAGCGCGAAACGCGTCCTCCTTCTCCTTAGAGAAGTTTCTTCTCTTCTGCTTCACAGGGTTGGACCCTGGGATGATGTATAAGTGGTGTTCTGCCACCTTCGGGTCCATCCCTAGCATATCGGTCGGGACCCAAGCAAAGACGTCGGCATTGTCTTTTAAGAGCTAGATGAGTTGCTCATTCTCTTCTGAAGAGAGTTTCTTCCCTTCCCTTCCTTGGTTACTTTTTCAAGCTCCAAGGGATACAAAGCTACATCCTCTGTCTCCCCTCCCGCTTCGGGGTGCATTTCGTTGAGCCTTGGGTCAATCTCTCCTAGGGAGGTGTTG
>JAYMTK010003741.1:0-11910 GCA_036897405.1 Pelargonium myrrhifolium | reverse complement strand
TCTATCTAGCTGTCCTGTTCTCGAAGACTTGCATTTAGAGAAGTGTAGGGCGGTAAATGTTAATACTCTTAATATTAATGTTCCTACACTCAAGTTCTTGACAATCAATAACTTTTTTGGTGGTGATCGTAGTAATGGTGATAGTAGTAGTAGTGAGGAAAGTGATAGTGATAGTGATACTGAAAGTGATGATTACAAGTTCATTCTTGAAGCCCCCAATCTTGAAGTTTTGAATTATTCGGGTCATTTTGCAATGAAAGGTTATTGCTTCAAGAACCTCAGTTCTCTAGTTAAAGCAGATATTAATGTTAGTTTGCGTTATGAGTATGGCTATGAAAAAAGAAAGTATACTTATGCACATGCTATGCTCAAAGGAATTGCCAACGCCAAGTATCTCCGCTTGACTGCTCACAATTTGAAGGTAAGCTTCGAGTAAAATGGCATTATGTTACATCTCTATATTATCACATATGTATTTTGTGACTTGTCCTATTTGAGCAAGTGATCAAACCTAAAGGGGTTTTTTCTTTGGCTGTATATAAAGTTGTTATATCCTAATAGTCTTATTTTCTTTGTTCGCATGAAGCTTGAATCCTTCCCGGATGATCTTGATTTTCCAATCTTCCACAATTTGACCGAGTTGCATCTGGGTGGTAGCAAATGCTGTGGACTGCTTCTGTCTCAATTGCTTCTCAACTCACTGAATTTGGAAGTTCTCGTTATCAACGAGGTGAGGCCTTAATGTACACTTATAAACCTGCTCTCTGGTTTCGTCAACATGATACGTGACTGCATAAATTCAAGCTTTTATTTTGCAGGATCTAGGAAAGGTCTTGAAGTGGAATAACCCCTTTAGCGTGCCCGAGTGCTTGTACCTACACCTCAAGGTTGTGAAGATTTGGGGATTTAGTACGCGAAAAGATGTGGGTGAGTTCATAAGATACGTGCTGCTGCATGGGAGAGTGTTGAATGAGTTCTTAGTAGCTCGTTCCAAGTCAGAGCTTCAACAGATAATAGTTAGCGAGCAGATGTTGACGAACTTGAGGAGTGGCAAGAAAACGGGTGCAAAAGATATGAATGAGTCCTCGGGAGCTTCGCAAAAGTTAGAGCTTAAAGAGTTAAAAGTTAGCCAGCAGCTGTTAACATATTTGAAGAGAGGTAAGACACATCAATAGTTGGGTTTTAATAGATATAAGATATGTAATTTTGAAACAACTCAGTAGCTCTATTATCTCTATGCTCAGAATACTTTGAACTCAAATGCTCTTTGAATATTATACAAATATTATGCTTTTGAAAGCTTTTGTAGTTTCATATTGTTTGTTACATTGTATTTTAGTTTCACTTCCTTTACTAGTACCGAAATAGTTGGAGTCTAGTGAGTGAGTGTTTGAAGTATCTGCTCGTGGAAAAGATGTCACCTCACAATTTAATATATCTGTTCTAATGAATTTGTGATCGCAAAATGCTTGCTTGAATTCATTTTATTTGTGTCTTAATTGGGACTCCTTTCTCTCTTTCATTGTGTATATAGATATAAATCACTACTCCAATGTTTTAGCATTAGAGCATTTCCAATTTAGATACTAAGATAGATGGTAAGAATCTTGAAATTCTTTTAATAGAGATGATAAACATTAAAATTGAAGGTGCTAAGGGAATGTGAGAATTGGAGAAAGTCCCACAATTTCATACACTCTTCTTGCAATTATTGTAGTGAATGTTAAGCATTGTAGAATAAGAAAATGCACTCTTTGCTTATATTTGCTTGATCTCCTTTCACAGTTTCACTTCTTATTCATGGTGAAGCTAGCACCACAAAAAAAAAGTTCCGAATTGTGATGAAATTTTTTCGTCACAAACAGTGATAGAAATCATATTTATAAATTGTGACATCACTACAAGAAAATCAGGTTTCCGCGACGGATAAATCCGTCATCGAAAGTCTAGTTTGTCGCCCATTCCTTCGCTTAATCCACTCCACATTTTTGGATCAGACTTGCACTTTTCATCATCTTTTGGGCGACAACCCCTTTTTTCCCGTCCTGAAAAGTCAGTTTTCTTGTAGTGATAATTCGTATTTCCCGTCGCAGTTATTAATTTTAGTCAGAATTTGTGACAGACTTTTATGTCATGAGCGTTTGTGACAACATGAATAGTGACATAATCATTATGTCACAATTCCGTCACAAAATGAATTTTGTGATAGAATATCAGTGATTTGTGACAGAAACTTATGTCACAAATGACGACTTCTCGAAGCCCCAAACTTGAAGTCTTAAGACTTGAATAGACTTTTGGTATCAACTTGGTTTCTTGGGTGACTTGAGTGAGTAGAAGAAAACAACTTAATTAGCCATATCCAAGGTTTGGCTTCCTATTCAACACTAAAAGTACAACATGTTTGAGACAATTTGATATACAAGCTAATTAGCCAATGCACCTAAAAGTTTAAGCTTGAATAGGTAGGTGGAAGAGCTAATTACCATATATACCAACAAAGTCACGAACTCTGCATATTTTCAACGATTCTCACAGCACCTTACATTCATCAAAGATGATTTTCATGTGATAACTTCATGAAGTCACCATTGCATATTTCTATGCTCGTTTGAGAAATGAGTGTCTATAAGTCGATTGAGTGAAAAGAGGCAAAAAGATATAAATTAAACATGGGGCAATATATGATTACAAAAGCTTAAAATAGCATAATATTCGCATACCAAAAGAGTATTTCTAATTCAAAAATACGTTTAGAACAAAACTTTCAAGAATCGGATAAAAGTTTCCAGCAACTACTTAACCACAACTAGTTCTTTGCCTCGCCTTTCATCAAGTATGTTAACAAGTGCTCGCTAAGTTTTATCTCTTTATGTTCCGACTTGTATGGAGCTGCTGAAAATTCATTCAGAACTTCGGCATGCGATAGCAAATATCTTATGAATTGACCCACATATTTTTGCTCATCAAATCCCCAAATCTTCACCACCTTAAGATTTCGGGACAAGCACCCAGGCACGCTAGAGGGTCTCACCCACTTGAAGTAATTTAGATTCCCTTTCAGTTCCTATAAAACAAAAACTTTAAATCCTATAGTCACATATCACCTTGACGAACTACTGTATTGGCATGCAAGTGTACGTAAATAAGGGCATCACCTGATCGATAACAAGAACTTCCAAATTTGGTGAGTTGTGAAGCAACTGAGGGAGCAGAGTTACACAAGATCCGTTAACACCTAGTCGCAACTCGCTCAAATTGTGGAAGATTGGCAAATCATGAGCATCTGGTAAGCAGAAAAACTTCATGCAAACAAGGAAAATAACCCAATTAGATATACATCTTTGTATACCAAAATAAAAAAAACTATCACCAACTGGTCACAACCCACATTGCCCGTACTTAGTGCTAGCTTTATACGAGGCCGAAAATATTTCTACCAGAAGAAATGTAACATAGTGCCATATAATTAAAGAAAGTTACCTCTAAAGTGCAACCAGTTAAGCTAAGATTCTTGGCGTTGGAAAGTCCCCTGACCATCTCAAGTGCATGAGGAGTGAACTCGGTTTTTTCATACTCATCATCAGAGTCATACACAAAATCCAAATAAACATCAATATCTTCTTTAACAAGAGAAATGAGATTCTTGAAGCAATAACCTTTCATTGCGACAAAACCTGAATACTTCAAAACTTTAAGATTTGGGGCTTCGAGAGTGAACTTGTAGTCACTTTTCATGTTATTATCCATTGTCAAGAACTTGAGCGCAGGAGCATTAATATAAAAAGTATCCAAACCTGCTTCCGTCCAACATTTTTCTAAATGCAAGTCTTCGAGAACAGGACATCTAGATAGAAAATTGCAAATGGAGTTGTCATGAAATTCAATAACTTGAAGATGGAGCTTCTTAAGACTTGGGAAGCAAAATGTACCAAGGTCTTCAAGAATAAAGTTCTTGCCCAGTTTCAAAGCCACCAATTCTTGGTAGGCAAAAAGACCACTTGTCATTTTGAAACTTTCTCTTAATGTAATGCAGAGATCAAGCTCTCGGACCCTATGCTTAACAGCAGCCAGAATCCAACTATTAACACGGACCAAATCAAACTTAATGCATTTAAGTGTAAACTTACGAATAGAACCTTCTTTGCATCGTTCGAATACAGTGCTAATGAAATTGATGAAACTTGTAAGCACTCCTTGATCCATTCCTATTATAGGGTCCACCCACAATTTTGAGTCATCTATGTCAACAAAATCTACATTGGTCCAGACATGTAACCATCGTTTTGATAAAACACTAGTCTGTACATATTGCTTTGTGGGGACATAGGATAGTATGCGACCAAGAACTTCATCAGGTAACTGGCTGATCCTATCCACTGCGCTTTTCAGTTTCTTCATCTTCTCGTACTCACTGTCGTTCAAAAGATATGAAACGAAAAATGTTAACAAATCAAAACACTAGTTTACAAGAATTTGAGTTGAGCTCGGGTAGTGGTGAAATCAATTCAAGTTCTACTTCCATTTCGCTTCCCTTCCTATATATAATTCTTCTATTTCTCTGTCCCTTCTTTTCTCATCTAAACTCTCTTCAAAGACTATCTTAATTTTTCCTCTATCTTTCCTTGTGTCATGATTAATGATATATAAAAGTATGATTCACATTCCTACTTAAAGTAGCCATATTATTATATTCGTTCCAATCTATCGAAGATGATACTAAAACTCATAGATATTGAGAACACAAAACCCTTGATTCACACAATCCTATAAATATATTATATATGTTTTTTTTAGGAAAAAGGTGCAGAGCACATAAACAACTTGGGTACAAGGTCGAAACAAAATATATTAAAACCTAACTAGCCCAGATATCGATAAGGCCAACACAACTATTGTCACCACAGATCTGTGTTGCTGGAAGAGCAACGTCCCCTTGAAGGGGAACCTTTAAAACATACAATTAATATATATAATAATAATAAAATAAATGGTAATTAAAATCATAAATAATCTTCTACCCAATTACATATACATGCATATTGTAGTATTTTTAGATCCAAGCTGCCCCAAATCCTTATCTTTTGTAATAAAAATTTTAAACCTCTTTACACAAATCTTTTTTGCTTATGAGTTCTGAGATATTAGAGGTTTAAACAGTTCATATACAAAGTATTGTATGCAGGTATATA
This sequence comes from Pelargonium myrrhifolium, assembly GCA_036897405.1. Taxonomy (NCBI): domain Eukaryota; kingdom Viridiplantae; phylum Streptophyta; class Magnoliopsida; order Geraniales; family Geraniaceae; genus Pelargonium; species Pelargonium myrrhifolium. The sequence continues at coordinate 6,718 of JAYMTK010003741.1, read as the reverse complement.
TAAAAAAGAAAAGAATCTCAAATAAATATACCTATTTCATAACTAAAACCCTAAAATCTTACAAATCTTTTTACACAGCATTACCTGCGTAGAACCGCACAGAGGGCACAATGAGAACAGCACAGCAGAGCAAAACCAGGGCAGTGCTCGATCTATGGAAGATAGTTGCAGAGAGAGGTTTTATTTTTGTTTTTTTTTTTTGAATTTATAAACTAATGCAAGCCGCCAAGCCGTAGGAAGGTCTTGTCTTTTGAGTTTCTCATGTTCTTGTTGGGCTTTGTGTGGGTTAGGAGTAGAGGTGGCAAAGGTCCGGTTCGGATCGGGTTGAAAATTTCCTGACCCGGTCTTATATATGTAGTCTTCGGGTTAGGGTTGGGCCGTGTATGGTCCAATTTTAAGTTTTAGGCATAAAATATAATGTTTTTTACGGGTATATATACCTGACTCGGCTCTCTGACCCAATTTTTTTAGGATTGAAAAAAATAAAATACGGATCTATTACTTTGGGATTGGGATGGAGTACGAAACCATTTTGCCAACTCTAGTTAGAAATGATTTTGGGCAGACCTTTAAATTATGTTCTTTAAAGGAGGTAAATTATGCTCAATTTAGGGTTAGATGATTTTGTCTTTCCTGCATTGACATGTTTTTTTGGTTTAGCCCATAAATAGGGTTTTGTCTTATTTGACCTCTTGTTAATCAATTTTATTGTAAATAAAACTCACTCAATCAGACAAAAGATTTTGGTAGTGCAGGATCCCGCTGAAAAGAAGGGTTTGGATTCGACCAAAAGAGGAGGATTGAGATTAGGTGTACTTCAAGTACGAAAAGATGTCGCATTTTTGTTTCATTTGCGGAATTATAGACCACGATGACAAGACATGCAAAGTAAGGTATGATCTAGGTATCACAGGTGATGAACGACCATATGGATTGTTCATGAGGGCGCTCGATAAAAGAACTGAACATGGTTGTGCTAATAAATGGTTAAGAGCATAACAATGGAAATCTCCAAGGCCTGAAGCATCAGTTGCAACAAAAATCTTGGGAGGTACCAAAACAATTGAAGATGTTGAGATGAGGGATGCGATTACACTGTCATGGTCAAAGCAAACTCGGTTAGGAGAAGTAAAGGAAGGGGAAGGGGATGCTATGGAAGAGGTCTCTAAGGAGGACGACATAGAGAATGTGCCTGATGGGGGCAAAGGAGGCGGACTGGACACCAGTTCGATGTAGGCAGGTCGGTCGGGTGAGGGTGACTCCTTCTTTCCATGGGCCGGTTGCCGAGTGTGGGGTAGAGTCCGTCATGGTCTACATTTAGAGATGATGTGGGTCGGAAAACACCGATAGGATTAATGTGCCATTGTTGACCATTTCTATCTTGTTGGGAAATAAGGTAGTCACCTTGGGCGTTTAGAAGCGTGGTAAAGGTCTATAGTTTCAACATCGAATTTTTCAAGGCGCAGACCGTGAAAACAGCCTTGAGTTATGGTTATGCTAAGGTTCTAGTATCTCTGGAACCTTATGATTGACAATTTTTTTTTTTGGCATAAAAGTTTATTTTCTTTCTAAAAAACAAAATTTATTTTCCAATTAAGTAACCGAACTCGGCCAATTTTTACGAGTATGGTTTCTTTGTGGACCTTGAAAAACCAAACTCATATATATAATCAAATCATTCATCGACCCATGAACCTAATATAGTAACCTAAAAATATTTGTATCTTTAACCTAATATAGTAACCTAAAAATATTTGTATCTTTATTATTCAACCTCAACAAAATTAAGAAAAGGGTCCAAGGATATTTGCCAAGGGTTTATATCTATGCTCGATTCATTCAGGTATGTATGAACTATGTTTTCTCTGGGTATCTACTGATTTGAGTTTCGGTTAAATCTTTGATATATTGTTGTTTTGATTTCAATTAATTGTTTAGATGTTTCTGTTGAAATCAAACTATCTAAAACTTAATTTTATGTTCTGAAATTATATATATTGAAGAATCAATTAAACTAAGAATTTAAGTTCTCACTGAACGAGGACTCGAAATAGATGTTTATATTTCAACTCTGGGTTTGATTGATTGGAACCAAATATTTGATTGTACTAATGTTTTTAAATTCTTAATTTTTAAAAAGATTTAGGGTTTGACTCGTTCATTTGGCAACGAGAATTACGAGTGCAAGATCAGTTATTTTAAATGATTTAAACTGAATATTTTGTTGATTGTTTGCATTTATGTTGTTTCAAACTTTCAATTAACAAAATTTAGGGTTTTATTCATTCATTAAGTAGTGAGCTTTAGGAATGCAAGAAGATGAAGAGATTTGAATGATTTAAACCAAGCGAGGGCGTGTATTTTTGTATTGATGCTGTTTCAATTCACAAATTTTAACATGATTTAGGGTTGTAATCATTCATTAGGTAACTAGAGCGAGAAGATGAAGAGAAAGAGATCGAATAAGAAGGATAGGATCAGCGCGTTACCGGATGCGATTTTGTTTCACATTTTATCATATATTCCCACAAAGCAATCCGTGAGTACTAGCATTTTGTGAAAGCGATGGAAGTATGTTTGGACGTCTGTACCTGTTATTGACATTGATGATTCATCAATATTAGAGCCTACAGATCTTCAAGAAATAGGATACAATAGTTTCGTTAATAATGTTTTCAATCTGTTCCAAGCAGATTTGATAGATAAATTTAGTCTCAAGTGTAGTAAGTTGGATAAGTTTCGGATTAATGAATTGGTTATAACAGCCACAAAGCGTAAGGTCTTAGAGCTTGATCTCTGCATTTCTATAATCCGTTATTCGAAGTTGTCTATTGCTCTATTTGCATACAAAGAGTTGGTTGCTCTGAAGTTAAAATTTGGTGATAGTGTTGTTTGTGTCGATGTTCCAAGGACACTCTGCTTTCCGAGTTTAAAGAAGCTTCATCTTTATAATACTTTGATGGAGTTTCCTGACGAGGACTCCGTCAATAACTTGGTTTCTGCTTGTCCCTTACTTGAAGACTTACGCCTAGAATGGTGTGAGGTAAACAAACTGAGAGTTCTTAATGTTAATGCTCCTGCGCTCAAGTTCTTGACGATAACTATACATGCCTATGATTTCGAGGATCACTCTCATTATAAGGTCATTCTTGACACCCCAAATCTTGAAGTTTTGAAGTATACAGGTGATTTGCCACGAGAAGGCTTTTGCTTCAAGAATGTTCATACTCAAATCGAAGCATATATTGATGTAGAAATTTACATCCCTGAAGAAACTATTCACTTCATTCCACCTGGGGCTTTTGAGCTAGTAACGGGAATTTCAAATTCAAAGACTCTGCACTTGACTAGTCACTCTTTGGAGGTAAACTCGGTTTTGTATGTGCATATAATAAGTTTTTTTTCCAAATTGCATGTCATATATAGTTATTAATGGTTGAATATTCTTCGTTAGGCTCTCTCTACTCTTGATGTTAACGATTTGCCTATATTCAATAACTTGACCAAATTGTTGATGAGTGGTTCCAAGACTTGCGGCAAGCTATTGCCTCACTTCCTCAAGAATTCGCCTAACTTGGAAGTTCTTATTTTAACTGAATTGGTGAGGCCTCAAGTTTCTAATTCAGATATTTGTTGCTAAGAATTCATATGCACTTATTATATGATCAAGGTGATACAACTTACTTGTGTTGTTATCTTTCAGATGGAGGAGTTTGAGTGTATTCCAATCATTGATGTGTCTGAGTCTCTGTCTCAACATCTTAAGGTTGTGCAGATTTTGGGATGTTATCGTATAGAAGACTTACGCAAGTTTGAAACATATATACGATTGAATGCAAAAGTTCTGGAAGAATTCACAGTGCTTATTCCGGAGCATAATTTCATAAATATGGAAGAGCCTTTATACGTAATTGAGTAGAGCTACATTAGGCATCACATGGTTTACAAACTTGTGAATGTGATGGAACCAATTTTGTGTTAAGGGTAATCTTTTTTTTTTCTTCTCATCTACTGATTTGAATTTCAGATGGATCTTTGATATAATCTTGTTTAGATTAATTAGATACTTGAAAGAGTTGTCTCCTCTGCAAAACTAGCTGATACGACAAGCATTCTGTCGAAACAATGGCAATATTTGTGGATTTGGGTCCCCACTCTTGATCTTGATGCAAATGAAGTATGTGGACATGATATGAGCTTACAACAAATCTTGTGCAAAATTCTGGATTAGAAAGTTTAGGTTATGTTGTCAAAATGTTAATATTAAGCGGTGACCGACAACTATCAGGCCAAGTGGTTTAATGCTCTTCACCGCCATCAGGCCAAGTGGTTTAATGCGTTTGGATTTCTTCAGAGGTTTCAGATTCAAGTCTCATCAAGACCAACATGAGTGTTGACATTACCGAAGTTTGGTGTGGAGATAGGTTAAGTTTCGGTGAAGTTTGGATTGTGGAGGCCTTGGCAATCGGGGAAGCTTTGGATTTGTTGGCGGCTCAGGGGTGGCATCAAGTCTCTATTGAGTCGGATGTGTTGTCAGTTGTTCATGCTCTTTAGGTTAGGAGGGGGATTCTAGTGCCTGCTCTATATATATGAATATTCAAGCTGAGAGGAAAGGTTCTGATGCTTTCGGCTTGATTATTCAGGATATTTTACTTATTGTAGCTAAGTTTAGTAGTGCCAACTTTTTTCTTTACGGGTCATTCTACCAACCGATTGACCCACGAGTTAAGCTTATCTGGGTTGGTTGATCTTCAAGTTCCCAATTCTATATCATCCGATTTGAAGTAATAGATTATTAACTCCTGCAATAAATAAATAAAAATCTCACAAAGTGTATTTAAGGAAATTTGACAACAACAAGAGTTTCAATTTAGTAGTCTGACATATAAAATCACAAGAAGAAATATCAAACTGAAGCTGACAAGCCTCAGAGCCTCTTGAAATCATTGATAATTTATGAAAAACATTTCTCCTTCCCTCCAAGATCAAAGATGTAGAGACTGTCGCATTCTTCACAAGCACTGCATTCATCAAAACATATCTAATAATCTCAATCTCAGCTTTAAAGCCTTTGAACCATCGAAAATGGAAACCCTAACACTCATCAGTAAATAAAGAGCCACTAAAGGTCTGCAGATGGAAACCACAACACTCATCCGTTTGTTAAAGAATGTATCAATAGTATAATAGAAAAATCAACACTCATCAGATCAAGCGGTTTAAGGCGCTTGGATTCCTTTAAAAGGTCTTGGTTCAAGGCTCACCAAAGACATCAGAGGTGTTGATATTCCCGAAAAAAAGAAGAAAAGAAAATGAGATGTCCCTTGATATATAAAGCTCAAACACAAAATCAATGAATTCAGGGAGACACTTCATGCCCACCAATAAAAGTGCTCCTAATTACCTCTATTATATCCCTCGGTAACACGAGAGATGTAACACCAGATAAGAGATAGCGAGTAGACCATACATCTTTAAATCTGATGCTGGCTAAATGCAGAATCTTGAGGCTCGAAAAATAAACATTGGAAGGAACATCCCAAAACCCGAAAGTCAGTTTCAAAGTAACTAATTTCGGGACATATAGAAAGTTGAGACCATTGAACGCAACTAACTCATCGATCACTACAAGAATTTGGGCTTTAGGAGAAGACTTAGCGATGACCTTCTCCTATATAGTATTATGGGAGACTCTTCTCCTAAAGTGCATCATAGGAGACGAATCTTTAGGATACGGTAGTCTTATAGGAGACCGATTTCGTCATAGGAGACGGCCTCCATATGAAATTGAATGTCAAGTTCTTGAAAGTTTTGTGCAATGGCCATCGAAATCCATGATTCAGCATCAAAAGCGTCACAGCAACCTCTCCACCCTTGGAGGTAAAACCTTCTTATGCCACACTCCCTCCTGTGAGCCAAAACTTTGTTTACGATGGGGACGATGTTAATTTGTGTACCAGAGGAATCGAGGCCACAAAAATCAAGATTGGGATGTGGGGGAAAAAAGAGCAAGCTGAACAATACAGCAATAACAAGAAACTGACAACACTGAAACTGTCAGGTTCTCAATACAACCTAAATAAATCTGTCAGGTTTCGCACAGCGGAATCAATATCTTATTCCCGAGAGCTGTTGGAAGCAATATGAAAATATACGGATACGAATAAAATAGCAAACAAACAACCACAATAACACAGTGCAATTTTTACATGGAAAACCTCTTCTGTGTGAAGAGGAAAAACCACGAGACCGAAGTCCACCCCCAAATCTCCACCACAACATATTGGGCTTAAGCCTACGGTTTTAGACTACGGTTTTTAACTGGGCTTTTATTCACGGTTTGGACTATGGTTTTTAACTGTAAATAAATTTGGTTTATTATTGAACTTTTATTCACGGTTTGGACTACAGTTATAAATTGTAGATACATATGGGACTGCATAAAAATAAGCCCACAGTTTCCAACCGTGGTCTAATACCTAATATTAATAATAAAAAAAGACAAACCAAATCGGTAAATCTTCTTCGTTTTCACGTTCGACGATCCTGAGTTCGATGATCCTGCTGACCTGCTCGACGATCTCTAGGTAACTCACTTTCTTCTTCTAATTCTCGCACTGGAGCCTAGCTAATTTCACTCACCGTACTGTTATCTCGCTCGTCGTCTTCTTCGTTGCTAGGGTTTATGATTTTTAGCTCCTATGATAATGAAGCTGTA
>JAYMTK010003740.1:0-11912 GCA_036897405.1 Pelargonium myrrhifolium | reverse complement strand
GGGTCCGCTCGTAGCAGGCTTCAAGGAAGAGCCTCCAAGACAAGTATGCTACCCAAGAGGGGTAGCCTAGAGAAGGTGGACTATCTAGAGAAAGATGTCAACCTGAGTAGTGTAAAAGTCGTAGGCTCCCAACCCAATAAAGCAGTCAGCGTGTTGGTGAGCAGACCCAACATCTGACCAAGGAAACAAGCAACTCATCCACAGTAGGATGGGTCGACCAGGCGCCTTTGCCCGAGGGAGAGGCCGCAACACTTAATGTGGTCGGCCCCAAGGAGCACCCCCTCGCTGGTGAGTAGATCCAGCAAGGTGGTAGGCATATGGGTCCCACCTCCAAACATCAACCAATAAAGACGCGACACGTGTCAGGTAAACTTGAGCCCTATAAAAGGAGTCTCATGCCAAATGTTCCAGGTTCGGTCAATTCACGTTTCAATACTAGAAAGAAGACACGAAAACACTCTCTCAAGTTGTTCTTCGTTGATTCTTTGATTATAAATCGGATGAATCACGAAGTTCAAGTTGATAATTTTACAACCTCATTTGTGTGATTAGAGAATGATTCTCACGCCAGAGGCGATATCCCGGACACACATCCGAGACTTCGCTTAACGGTGTGCTTTGTTCGCAGGCACCCAGGTTATTGACCGAACCAGACTCTGCTCCACTATATTTGAAAAGATCCGCCAGAAAACCTGGTAGACTTGACATCTACCACCTTACCTTAACTTTGGATAAGAAGACCCAAAACTACACATTTTCGTACTTAGATTTTTACTAAGTAAAAAAAGTTACATAACCCAACATTTTAGTTAAACTATTCATTTTATTTATCTATATTTCGAAAAAAAATCATTTTATTTATCTTATTTTTCATGATTGCCACCGCCTAGAGAAAGAGAAACATTGGTTGTGACCTTCTCCCAAGTATAATTTGAGGAAAATAAGTTAATTTGATGTAATCTTTTTATTGATTTAATTTAATTTTTATTGTAATTTCTTTTTGTCATAAATTCGTATTCTTGACTTTTTTTTTAAATTGAAATTGTATCGTTATATATTTTAATGGTTATTATAAAACAAAATTGGATTCTCAATGCAGTTAACTTTGAAAATGTTGAGTGATAATATAATCTTACTTTGTTAGATAATATTTAAATAATTGGGTGGGTTTGGAAATGGGATGCTGTTCTCCTCCAACTATTTGCGTAAACATGACACAACATTATTGTAATCAATTTTATCAAAAGACAACCAAACTAGGGTTACGTTTTTTTTATTAAGATTTTCTTTTTAGAGAAATTGCTTGTCTCATGCAAGCATAACTTTAAAATAAATGCTTCTATTAAAAAAACTGTGGATGTGACTCTACAAAACTAGGGTTTTCCAATATTTTATATGAAATCATGAATAATTGTTTGGTTGACGTGAGTAATTAGAGCTAGGGTTTTGGTAAATCATATATTAAATATATTTAGATTTTTTTAATTCCTGTATTTATTTTGTTTTTTATTTATATATTATCATTGGAATCATTATAAATATTGGTATGCTTTTCCAGATTTGGTAAGATTTTCATCTTTGCCACGTGGCATTTGGGGGCCCTGTAATTAGTTAAATAATTAATTGACATAAGTCTCTGGGTTCTTTGGCCATGCAAAATTTAACAATATTTTTTGCCTTCACCTTTGGTTTCATTTCTTTAAACAAAGTTTTAGAGTAAAGAAATCACTGAATAAAATAATACAATTTAATGTTTTTGTTAGCTTTTAGCCGAGAAGAGAGATTAAAATTAATTTTATATCCAATAAATAAAAAAAGTAAAAGGTTCTTTATTTTATTTTATATTGGAGGTTATATTTATGCATAAATTAAAACATACTATTTAAAACATTAACCTTAATCCACCTAATATATGTATTATCAAATGTTATCATTTACTAAATTTCTACATATAAACTTCTATTAATGCATAAAAAAGAAAAAGAAGAAGAAGAAGAAAAGGAAATAGCAACAAATAAATGCTGGTTCAATTGGAAATAAATCTCTACTTACTCATATACATAAAATGCAAAACATCTTATTGTACAAAATAACTTGCCAGCAATACATATTTCATATTTTTATATTTTAAATGAAGTTTTAATATAATAGTTAATCTGACATGACACATTAATTATTTAATTAATGATTTATTCTAATCACAACACATTATGTGTACAATATAGCTTATAAACCGAATATCTTGTGCTAAAGCTCATAAAATAGTATGTCAGGTGCCAAAAGCCTTAGGATAGGGACAAGAGACGAAACCTCTTTTTTGAACACTACTTGTCCCTTGATTCAAGTACGTACATAAGACTTGACAAAGTTTTCTTATGCCGACAACTGTCTGTAACAAGAAAAACATAGTATGTCAGATTATTATTCATTGAGATATAATTTTTAACGGTAAAAATATAAAATATATATCTATCTCGTAAATTTCGTACAAAATGTGAGACATTCATCTTTTTATTTATTTAAAAAATGTTATGAGAAGAGATTTGTGGTGATATGAGGTGCCACCAAGTTATTTTATAGATAAGAAAGTTGCATTTAACACAACAATTAATTGGGATGAAAAAGAAGCCATGGGAGTCTTTAAAGAGTGTGTCCCATCCCATCCTAAACATTAGATGAGGAAAACACCGCACATGACATGATGATCATAAACACTCTATTTCATCATGACGTTGACAACAACCCTTATATAGTAGGTGAAGTGCACTATACTATACACAGATTTTCTTTCCCTTTTTATCCATACATACCTCACCTGACCTATTGTTGTTGGGCTTGCAATATTTTCAAAGGCCCATTTAGAATGGGCCTAAATGATATGAATTAACGATGCTAAACAATTATTTAGAACAAGAATGATCTCTAAAGTGAATCTTTCTCGTTTCAAATGGAGTTTGGAAACAAAATAGTTAAGATAATGTAACTTGAAAATTCTCGAATCTTATTACTTCCTCCCGAAAGTGAGTTTTCTCTTTTTTGTTTTGAAAAAAAATATAAAGAAAAGCTGGTTAGTGTGATAGGTTTACTATTGCATTTTCATTAACATGTGTTTAACTTGCTAAAAAAAACACTCATTTTGTGACAAAATTTCAGGAGAGAACAAGACACTCGTAGAATAAGATGGAATAGAAATTAAAAAGAAGAAAATAAACATTTACTTCTAAAACCCACTTTTCCACCCAAATTCTTCACTCACTTCCCCCACGAGACTATAGTCCACCCCAAACTCTTCACTACCAATAAAAATAAGCAATGCACCCGACAAGTGCTTGGTCACATCACCCACCTCGTGTAAGTAAATGGAAGAAGAAAATTGATTTTCATTCATGCGTAAAATCAAGCCAACTACAACAGACATGGGCTCCAAAAAGAGAACTAAGGCCCCAAAAATGACATATCTGTACTAATTACAATTCAGAATTATGCCAAGCTGAAGCTGTAGACTAGACCATATATCTACATCTTTTAACCAAAACAACATATATCTACTACTTGCATGTAATGTAGCAACATAACAAACAAAACATTCTATAGTTTCATTATCGTTACTCCATTTTTTCTTCCCTTGTCATACTATCCTTGTCATCCAAGGATTCTTGAGGCTGACCATCTAAGTTCTCACCGCTCCTCAGAAAACCACTTCCTAGAGATATACCCGACAAAGGAACCAGTCCCATGGCTGCAATGCTGTTTGCGATTGCACCCACATCTCTTGTTCCACTGTAGAGTCCCCGGCTTTGGCTTCCACTCACAAATATACCACTACTTTGATTCTCACTGATACTGCCCAGGACACCACCAGGAAATATGTCCGTCTGGCCTGAACTATTCAGGAGCAGTCGCAGAGTCTCCCTAGCTCCCTTCTCCATCACAGACTCAGTTTCAGGAATCATCGGATTCACAAGTCTTTGATGCAATGGAGAAATATTGGTTGAAATGGCAGGACCAGCACTTACGAGATAGCCTTGACCAGAAGAGCAGACATCAATAACTGGAATATGAACAATTGGGTCACACATTAAAGGAGTGAATGTTGCTATCTGCTGGGAACTTGGCATTGGGAACCTAACCAATGGGTCAGGCATGAGGGCTGGGAAATCCATCTGGGGAAGATCGGCTAGATTAAGAGGTGGTGTGTGTGCCAAAAAGCCGGACATAGAAGCTGGTAATAGAGATGAAAGTGGTGGAAGGGAAGTGGATTCTATTGATGCAATAGGAAGAATAGGTGCAGCTGAATATTGTAAAGTTGATGCACCAGGAGGGCACCAACAATAGTACGGCGAGAAAAGGGGTGAAGTGATGTTGGAGACATGGGGTCCTAGAGCTGGAGGAGCAGTGAATTTCCCGAGCGACTCCAGAAAACTTGGAGAGAATGGGCAGCTTGCAGTTTCTTCTTGAAGCTTCTCATTTTCCGAAAGATTTGAACTCACTGCATCACCAGTAATTGGTGAAGCAATCATCTGGTCGTCAACTGCTGAAACATTGCTGTCCCCACGCCGTCTTATCTTTTCCCGTGCAGCACTCCGTACAGAGCACAAACTCCTGGGTGTGCCCTCCTTAAAGGAACTTGATCTCGGACTAAGGCTACCCAGAAAGACTGAATTTGCTTTTACCACTTGACTGCCCATGTGTCGAGAACGGCCACTTTTAGATAACCCGGAAGAGGGTTGAACATTTTGAGTCCCATCAGAGAGTTCAAGGGTGGATTCAGCGGTAATAGTTCCCAGCCCTGCAGAACTTGCACGATTGTTATTCACTGTAGATCCCACAAGATAGGCACGAAGATGAGTCGCAAAGCAACCAAGGCGTGCCTCGCTAATTCCAGTTAGCTCTGCAATAGAGGGTTTCCTCTTAAGCAAGTCCTTCATCTAATATGAGAATAAAAATCAATCAGACACCATCATATAAACAATGCAAGATGTTTCTTTTCAACTTATTTTTGCATGTACATACATGCATAACCCTGAAACCGAACAAAAGTTCAATAATACAATAATCAAGCAAGCCATCCATGTGCAAGTAAAACCACACCTTTGTTAGCAATTCAATTCCAAGGAGCTTTGACTTTTCAGAACACCAAAAGTATAAAACTTTTCCATCTGGGGTCTTCACAAGGAAAGTGCGTCCAGAACAGTCTGCCAGGATTTCTTCAACTGCCACAACAGAGCACTGGAATTTGCTACTTAATGTAAATAATCTCTCCGGACGTCCATCATCTCCAATGAATGATAGGCGCAAATCAGATGTAGGTAGGAGTGTAAGATTTAAATCTCCCCTGTTAACAATAGAAGCAAAATAAAGTAAGATGCATTAGCTCATTGAATCAAAAGCAAAGCAAAAAACAAAAAACACAACAGCACAAGAGAGCCAGCAAAAAGTTCAAAGAGAATTGTACCACAAACTGACACAATAAAATAACATACTCCTACATCCCAATAGAGTTGTCCACCTTCCCAGTTTTGTAGAGATTAAGGATTAGTTAGTTAGGATTGAGTTTTTACCCTTATTCCCCATTATACTCTTATTATAACAAACTCAGAGTATTCTAACTACAACTTATTTTAAGGATATTGTTGGTAATTCATGCATAACCAACTCCTTAAAAGAAAGTGGACAACTATTTTGGGACGGAGGGAGTAGTTAACAGAAAGACAACATTGAAGCCGCAAGAACCAAACAACTCGGGTTGAGCAGTTCCAATATCAAAGATAATTCCTGAGCATGATTCTCCATCAGTCATTGACTCGACACTGGTCCAATCTCCAATATAAAGTAATTATGATGCTTAGACAATATCTATAAACTCACTAAACTATATCCATCTTTGACACTGTCTAAAGTGAATTACGACTCAAATGAGTTTTAATGATTTAGATCTTCAACATAAATGGAAAATCAAAATGTTAGTCCTCAATACTCTTCTGAACTCACAAGATAAATTTCAAGCTAAGTGCAAAATCCCAAATTTTTTAATTAATCATTAGATGCAAACAAGCAAGAAAAGTGTCCCAATTTTGCAACATCTTATCTTCAATATATATTAGTAATCTGAAACCACAACTTTTATCGGGCAGTGACATAGGATGTCAAACATTGATGGACAAAAATAGTTAGCCAAACAGTTCTCATAAAAGATATACAATTACAAAGTATTAAATACTAAAACTATTCTTCAAACAATTCATTCATAACAGAACAATGTGGTTCAACTAATTCACTTAGCATAGAAAAGACCAGCTAGATGTATAAACAAGCATCACACACAACAAAGAACATTCAGTGTCAGAAAAACAAAACATAGTGCAGAATGCAGACAATGAGAAAACACCAAACTAATCTAAGAGAGATCTATCACACCGATACTCTACTTCAATAAACAGTCTCCATATATCCAAAAGCAGCAGCAAACTATATAATATAGGAGCATGGAACTACCTTTACTTCCTCTTAATTCAGAGATCATAATAGAATACGCCCACTTTACCTACAAGTCAAAAGATATATTTATTGGGAAGAATGAACATGGTTACCATCATAAACTAAAATATTGAATGTTGCTATTTCCACTATTAATTACTACAGAATATGTTCTTCAGCAACATGTCAACTGCAGCTAAAGTTCGCCTACTGATAAAAATTAGACGAACAGGGTCACTTCAAGAAGAATATAGAGGACAAAACAAAACCCTAGAATTGACAACAGAAGTTACATATACAGCACGAACATATCATATTTTAGCAGAAAAAGTGAAAATAAAATGATGGATTGTTTGTTCGTAGCTGATTTGAATGGCATAATTTACACATAAACCTCATATAACATTGTATGTCAAATTCATAGAATATGAATTACCATGTAAACTTACAGGTCCAGAAAAATAACATACTCCGAAACCCCACAACATTACAAACAAGAAGTTGTAGGCCTGCATGAATATTGAAACCATGATTGCATAATGGAGTGTGGTCCATCACAATTGGATACAGCAACAAAAAGCACAAAACTATTCAAAAACATACAAGTCATAATCATCTTTGCACAACACTAAAAAGCAATCTCACCATAAAAGCATTTGTTATTACACAGAGAGAACAAAAAAGAGAACAATGAAACAGAGGCCTACCTCTTCAAATATTTTCCTTGTTCTTGATATCAAAATCATCTTTAAATTATAATTAAAACTAGTGCATAAATAAGGGTGTGAAACAACTAAACAAGGAGCTAGGTCTATAGAATAAATATGATAAGATGGTATCTGCAGGATTCCCAACCAATCTAAACAGAATCACGTATGACATCCAACTGAGCAAAATTAACCTTATTAATATCATTAAAATTGGTGCATAAATAAGGGTTTTCAACAAGGAGCTAGGTCTATGGAATAAATATATAGTAAGATTGTATCTGGAGCATTCCCAACCAATCTAAACAAAATCATGTTAAGACATCCAAGCTAACTTTAGCATCAACAGGACAACAACAGAGAAGTAGAGTAATCAACAAAGTTGAGAATTTCATGAACAAATTTATTAAAATGCAGATGATAGAAGGGCCTACAACATGAATTGCCAGAATTTGAGCATCCTGTCCCACTCTAGTTAAAGTGTTAAGGCAAAATGCAATACTTTTTATACTTTATAACATAGATAATATCTCCTGGGTAAAGGGAATGGAAAATAACCAAGTAACACACTAACATCCCAAGGTTATTTGTCAAGATCTAAGACAGCAACTACACTAACAGGAAATGTTTAAAATGACGGACCATCCATGACATTAGGTATGGAAAATCCAATGTTGAAGTGAGCAAACAAACGGGAGAGGTGAGAGGATAAAACATAGACAGCCAATACACAGTCACACAAGCAAATGGACAGGGCAACAATATCCATATGTATGCAGTAATCACCTTATATCCGTAGGGCAGAGTTGAGCCCCTTGCTTTTTAACCTTCCCCACACGAATGGATACGAGGGGTATGCAAAAGCACCTGGCTAGCAAACCAACCTCTGGGGGCTCAAAATGCTGTTCATCAAACACAAAAATTAGTCATCTTCAATAGAAGACATAAAACACAACCAAAACAAGACAAAATCTATGAACTACACATATTTCAGCTACCAATCCTAACGTAAATCACGTGAAAAAATCAATTGCTATCATATTCGGCCTCAAGGCCAATTCGTTGAGTAGCACAATCCTCAAATTTCTTACATGAAAATAGGGAATGCAAGCTTCCGATCACAGAAGCGCGTTGAATTCAATTCTAAAAAAATGAAAGAAAACGAAGATTCATTTCACATATTAACAAAACTTAGATCATCAACGCAACATTTCCTTGAAATGACAATGCTAAGCTTACCTGGCTCAGATGAGCCAACAAGTTATCCTCGGAAGCGCCGGTGGAGACGTTGAGCTTCAACAGAGGCTTCAATCTCTCATCAGCGCGACAAGCTCCCATGACCTGCATATCCAGAGCCTGTAGCCACTGCAAAACCCTATCCTCCCGATCGTTCTGCTGTAAAAGCAGATCTCCATCACCCTCATCCACGAGAATATTCGTCAACCGCTCTGTTAGCCCAACGCCGCTCTCCGAAACACCCGGACTCCGGCCACCACCAGATCCGACACCGGAGGCAGCATCGGCGCCGCTCGAAGACGAGAAGCCCTCGAAATCCTGACCGTTGGTTTGATCCGAGCGACCTTCAATGAAATCTTCGTTCCCAGGGTTAGTCATAGCGAATCTCCTGAAATTTGCGTTCGCGGAAAAGGAGAAGGAGATCGTCCGAATTGATAATTTGGAAACCTCAGGCTCAATTTGGAATCAAATTATCCGAAAATTCGCAATTGAAAACCCTAGAAACAGGCCTCGAATCGGCGTAACAGAATTCAGAACGCGATGAAACCGAGGAATTAATAATATTTTTAGAGAGAGAAAGATGCGTGCGTGCGTTTTTTAGAGAGAGAAATAAAATCTGCCGCAGAGGAGCTGTGTCTCGGGAGGGATAAGGGAGGAGGAGACTTCAGGTCCAGGGTGTTTTATATATAAATATCTGTCGGATCTCAAACGGATTTGTGAAATGTAATTTGAGGTGCGGTTTGAGATCCGGGGTGGTTTGAGGTCCACGTCAGCATCTCTCGCAGGGTGGGTCCCACTGGCTCACAAAACCAAGGGACGTTGAGAAAGGTGCCACGTAGATTTTGCCGGCACTTCAATAATAAACGATGATTTTCGAGAGTCTGAGTCGGCGGCGTTCGAAAAGGAGTCGGGTGCTAGCGTGCGCATTGGAGGGGTAGGTTAAGGGAAGTGTGATTTATTCCCTATTTGGGGTGTGGCGGTTAAGGGCCTGTTTGTGAGCTCTACCACCAAAATCATTTTTGATCCAAGATGGTAAAAGGAAAATGGTTAATTGTTTCCACACCCCCTACGACTTCTGTAAAATAAAATATTGACCCTCTAACTCATGTTTTAGCTTTTCCAACCTTAGACTTATAATTATTTTTTATTTAGCCCAAATTACCTGTTATATCTAGTTAACAAAATCCATTTGGCATTTGTGTCGCCTCAGCGTCCAGCTCACATTTTCAAAAAGTAATTAAAAGCTTAAAATTACTCTTTTACCCTCAACTGAGTATTAAATTTATAAAAAAAAATGTCATTCTTATAAATAAAATAAAAAACCTACTTACTTAACTTCTTCAATGTGACGCATAACAGAGGAAGAGAGGGGCTTCTACTTCAGTGATCCCGGCGACGGCGACTAGTGGAAGTGGATCCGACAGGGGCTAATGGCGATGTCGAATTTAAAATACGAGTTAAATCCACAAGAATTGGGATTTCTGCTGCAAGCCATGGAGATGGTGATGTCGAATTGGAGTTTTGCTGCAAGTCGCTGGTGCCTTCGATAATCATTTTAATTTTGTCGTCGATTTGGGTCAGCTCAAGCTCGAGGGCGGTGATTGAGATGTCAAATTGAACATCGAACTCGTACTTGGAGAGGTTGTGGATGTACAACACTTGCTCCCAGCTTTATCGTGAAATTAGGACCATGTTTTAGGAACTCAGTTGTCTCACCAAATATTGGCCAGCCCATTGTACCAGCAAGCAAGCATTTCTTGCTATATCTCAATTCATTCCATTTCAACAAAGTAGAGGAGATACATAGCACCACAACAATCACCATGAAAACCATCATTGTTGCTCCTACAAATCACCAAAAGAGTTGTAAGAGGTATGAAATTTGTTTGATTTAAGTTAGACTCAAGTGTATGTATGTGACAATATATATGAACAACAGATTGACGACCGACGGCAAGCTTTTCGGCAGATCGGTGACGGTGGCGCCTCCATCTTCTCTCTCGGACAAAACTCCAAATGGCGACAAATGAAGAAGAAAAAGAAATGAAACGATGTTTTTTGGTTCTACCTAACGAACCAATACGCACAGTTTGGCTCTCCATGCTGGACGCTGAGGTGGCACAAATGCCACGCGGGCTTTGTTAACCGCCTATAGCAGGTAATTTGAGTTAAATAAAAAATAATTACAAGTCCAGGGTTCGAAAAGGCTAATACATGAGTCAGAGTGCCAACATTTTATTCTAAAATAGTCGAATGGGTGTGAAAACAATTACCCAAAGGAAAATATTGAAGCTTGTGTTTGGTAAGAATGCGTGAAAAGAAATTGTGATTAATAATTTGTGTTGTAAAATTGAGTGTATTGTAGAAAAATTACAATATTAATTTTATTAGTGAATTAATAATAATTAATATCACCAGAAAATTTGAGTCGTTGGATAAAAAATTGGTGCTCGCATTCTTATTCTTTCATTTGCATTTGTGTAGATGATGTAATTTTCATTTAGTT
Source organism: Pelargonium myrrhifolium (assembly GCA_036897405.1). Lineage (NCBI taxonomy): Eukaryota > Viridiplantae > Streptophyta > Magnoliopsida > Geraniales > Geraniaceae > Pelargonium > Pelargonium myrrhifolium. The sequence continues at coordinate 986 of JAYMTK010003740.1, read as the reverse complement.
TTGTGATTGAGTCGTCGTTGTGTGAATTTTCAATTCCAATTTCGTGGTCGAGAAACCCAATTAAAGGACATTATGCGGATTATGATTCTTTTTGTCAATTTATGCATGACTAAGTAATCCCAACAATCATTGGATTAATACTTATTTTATCATATTTATTGGTCTATCAATACATATAATGTCACTAAATTATTTCAATAATAGTTATGCATTTTAAAAACTTTATCTTTTTGAAGAACTCGAATTTGTAGTAAACCCGACCTAAATGACCGTTACTAGCTACCACAAAAATACGGGTTGACAAAACCCGCAAAAATAGTCAAGTCTCAACTCGAATTTGCAGTAAACCCGACCTAAATAACCGATACTAGCTACCACAAAAGAGACAAAATAGAGAAATGTGGAGTTCACAAACAGGGCCTTAGCAATTAAATTGAATTCAAAACTGGTTTGGTCGAGCTTTTTTGAGATTTGGGAGTTTAAAATTGTGGTTTAGTTTCTTAATGTGGAAACTATTGAGGTTGAAAGGGAGTGATGCAATTAATTAATTCATAATTATTGAGGTGATCTATACATCATCCGTGACTTGAGACTTGAGGTGAGTAGGACAATAATATCTTTTACGTGGGTCCCTCAGTTTTTTGTTCTAAGTATATTCTGGTTCTCTCGGTCCGGTTCAGGACCCACCGGTTATGTTAGTACTTGTAGACATCATTTATAGGTCTGATTCACGGTGGAAAAGAAAAATAGATTCTAGTATTTTGTTACATGATTTTTCTCATAAAAAAATAAATGTTTTATGTTTAATCAAATTACGAGAATAAAGATCGGAAAAAGAACAAAATTTTTTAAAAAAGCGGACGTGTGAGAGAGGTTAGGAAGTTTAGAAAGTGATAGGTGATTTAGGGTTTTTGGGTGTGCTGAAGGGCGGCGGCTAGGGGTGATTGGGTGAGAGAGGAGCGATCTGGACGGCGAATCAAAGGAAA
>JAYMTK010003739.1:0-11912 GCA_036897405.1 Pelargonium myrrhifolium | reverse complement strand
CCACAAATGCCAAATAGTCGCCGGCCCGATCATCCACCACCACTTGCGAATTCTTTTTCCAAATGCCACCACGGAGTGCCAGGTAGAGAAAAGTGAATAACGGTCCCGGGATGTTACCGTGCTAACGGACCACCAATTGAAAACCCGCCCCCAAACTTTGAAAGTCCAATCACAATGAAGCAAAAGATGAGAGCAAGTTTCGAATTCAAGGCCACACAAACGACAAGAAACATCAACTCCCGCCGGCAAGATGCTCCGATGACACAAGAACTCAATTGAGGGGACACTATCAAGAGAGGCTAACCAGACAAATGACTGGATTTTCGGTGGAAGATATGAGTTCCAAAGAAGCTTATGACAAGCAAAGCGTGCATGAGGCAACCTCATGTACAACAAATCGAAGACCTTTCTTAACGTGAAGCCGCTGGTCGACCCACCCAAAGACCACTGTAACCAATCAGGGGAGCTCGTTGTCGGAGCGGCACCGGTCAGAGTAGCACGCAGGGAGACCAGCAGTTCCTCCTCCCAAACTCGAAGCTCAAACCGGAAAAAAAAAAAGCACCATGAACCATCCGAGGCCAAACGGAACTGAGAAATAGTGCCTGATTTCCGAGAGCATAGTGAAAATAACCGATGAAAGCTCAACTTAAGAGGACCATCAGTCAACCACCAGTCTGACCAAAATCGAACAACGCGACCATCTCCCACCTCCCAACAATGGCTTCGTTTGCCAAAACAATCAAGAAATCCGGGCAAAAGTCTCAAATCCGTGAGTTGCCGCATGACCAGCGACAACCTACCAAACGAAAACGTCCTCTAAAGACCAATCATGCGCATTCCAGTGATACTTCGCGCATAAAAGACGCCTCCACAAAGAACAAGGTTGAGTGGTGAAACGCCACCACCATTTATCCAAAAGACTGATATTAGCTAGATGACGTTGACGAGTTCCCAACTTATCTTAACGTATATACCTACAAAACGAATAAAGACAATCAATAATGACTATTATTATATCGGAGGTGGAGCTGTATTTCTCTCATGTTTGTGAGTCCTTCCAACGGAATATGGTGAATACGAAGCACAATATAAAATACGGCTCTTACTCAAAGAATGAAGTATAATACACCCATAAAGTATTGAATAACAATTGAATTAGCTTGTGAAAATAGCATAATACAGTGCATGTATTACATTAATTGTTGAAGGCAAGACTTGATGAGATAGTTTTTCTGTTTATGATAATCAAAGCCATGAAAGGATAAATCATCGTTGGAGTTTGAAAATTGAAGAGCAAACAAAACAATTAGATACAGCATCTGAAATAAAAGAATTGTGTGAAAAATATACGATAAGATGCTTTAAAAATATAATTGAATGTCATCATTTGAATCGCATGGGAGCAAGAAGGCATCATAGTAAGCAAGATAGTGGTACGTTGGCACCACCATGGACAGGCCAACCAATGACTCCATGGTTATGGTTACGTTGGCTTGCATGGTTCGTCCAATTCAGTCTAGCTTGGCCCACTTCAATCCAAATAAACACATGAGCTAACAACCTAATATTCGGTCTGAATGATCTGCTACATGATTCACCCAAATCACACACATATTCCTGTTTGACGTATTTGGAATCTCCTACTTACATTGGGACTAAGATGTAACAGACAATCTCACTCTAGTGAATTACATTTGATAAATGATAACTTGATTCATTATCTTACTCTAATATTAGAGATGAGTTTTAATGCAACACACATTCTTCATTTTACACGTTTTTTTTATGAGAACAATTTGTAACACAAACTACAATAAAATTTTGCATCACATATGATTATGAAAACGATCCCAAATAAAGAAAAATAAAATACTCCCCCCATCTCAAAATGAGTGTCTTGTTTGTCTTTCATTTTTATTTCAAAATGAGTGTCCTCTTTTCTTTTTAAAAAGTTAGTTATAACATGAATTACCAATAACATATATAAGTTAGTTAGTATCTATTAAATTTGTTAAAACATATGTGAATGATGATAGAAAAATAAATATACCACACTAACTAATTTCTTAATAATTCTCAAAATAAAAAAGAACTCATTTTAAGACGAAGAGAGTAGCATTTTAAGATCACTAAAGTGGGCAAGGCAAGACAAAATTGGCATCACTCCCTTTCAATCTCAAGTTACATATAATATCTCCCTCCTGTTTCATTATTAATCACCACAAACCTTCCCCACCCAAAATCTCTACCTTTTTTGACCATTTTGTTTGGATCTGTTTCTGTCTATATGAGCCGTTGTTATCTGAGTGAGGTGCACGGTCATTTAATAAGTACGGTTCTACAACTCTATCTATATATTCACTCGTTTATATATTTTAAAAGGAAAGGAAACAGTGGAACACAGGTGGACCAATGGAATATTTATATTATTATAGGTATGGTGGGTATTTCAATATCATTAAATTAAATTAAGGGAGGTGCTATTTCCACACCTCTAATTGCTTTTTCACACCATTTTTATTTAGTGTGACAAAATTGTCCTTTTTATTTATTTATTATTTTAACCCAACAAAAATTAATATATTTAATATATCTTTTGACTACGTCTCTCTCTTCTACCTATCCTCTCCCTCCTCTATGTGTAGGATTTTTATCTCCCTGCCACAAATTATTTTTTCTTCTACTATATATCAAACCAACAAATTTATTTGTTTATTTATTATTTTAATAAAACAACAAAAAATCAAAATAAATTTTGTGATTTTTTTCTCTCTTTCACATTAGAGCGACCATAAATCGATGATTGAGTTCACCAAAAAATAACTCAAGTTGATGATTAGGTTCACTGAAAAATGACTCAGTGAGCTCAATACGATCATCATTTTGAGATGAACGATTCGAATCAAACTACAGATCAAACGAATGTCGAATCGGACTCCAAATAAATCCGAGAATACATTAAAAATAAATAATAACAAAAGTCCTAACAAGCTTTAACCAAGGTCACTTAGAGCGGTCATAAATTGATGATCGGGTTCACTGAAAATTGACTCAGAGAGCTCAATACGATCACCATTTCGAGATTAACGATTCGAATCAAACTACAGATCAAACGAATGTCGAATTGGACTCCAAATAAATCCGAGAATACATTAAAAATAAATAATAACAAAAGTCCTAACAAGCTCTAACCAAGGTCACTTAGAGCGGTCATAAATTGATGATCGGGTTCACTAAAAGCTGACTCATGAAGCTCAATAATAAAAGTCCTAGCAAATTAATTTGAAAACGTTCTAATCGTTCAACCAAAAAAGTAATAAAAATAAAACAACATAAATGACAAAGCTTAAATCATAACAACGGCATAATTATAGGTCCAAGAAAACTAATAATTAAATAACATATTTTAAAGATGAACAATCTCGAACTATAAGAAATATATATCATCTAAAAATTAACTAAACATAAAAATGTCTTTGATCCATAAAGCTGCAGCTATAAAATGAAAAAATGATTTGATATCGTCTTTGATCCATAAAACTTGTATTGTTAATTTCCCATGTAAACAATAAGACCCGTAAAATCACAATAGTAAGAAAAACATATAAATATATGTGACAACTTATCATTGTTAAAATTAAGTATGAAAATATGTTTATGTGTTGAGGAATAATTAAACGTACCAAGTTTTCTAGTTCCATTGTATGTCATGATCAGGAAAAGCTGGTGCATTCAAATCTATTATATCATTAATATAATCATCACCAATGTTACTTCTTGTTGGATGAAAACTAGATTCAGGACCATCAGATTTATGTTGACAAGTTCTACAGTTGTGGCCAAAACTTTTGCATATACTGCATTTGGGTTTTGATTTCTCCAAAATTTCAAATGCAGATGGATCGCGTCTTGTTGAACTCAAATTTTTTTTACCTTTTGATCCCAATGGACGTCCTTTATGAGACTCAATGCTTGGCTCAAATATGAAAGGAGCTGGAGCATTGATAAGTTGAGCAACTTGTTTACAAACAACCTCTTTTCGAGACATAGGCCATTCCTGATATTTATGCTGTAACTCATCAAGTAACTCTTTCATATTATCCTCCGTGTCATTCTGAATAACATCATTTTTCATGAATGATTTATCATCAAGTCTCCACTGAGGATTAATATCATTAAGATGCAAGACTCTATTCTTCAAGTTTCTTATCCTATGAGCACATGGAAGACCCATCGTTTTCGTAAAGTGATCTTTACATGCAACCAACTCAGTTCCAGATATGGAAATCTTATATTGGTTTAAAATTTTGTCCAAAGCAAACACAGAAACATGAGTTATAAGTTCTTTCAATATAGGAATGTGAAAGCGATGAGGAATTCTGACCTTCTCACTTGAAAGTTTTGCCTTAATCTCTTGGAATTGGTTTTCTATGGCGAGGCAAATTTTGTTCTTCACATCAGATAAATCACCAGATGAAACTTGCAAGTATTTTTTCAGTGTCGAGTGCGCACCTTCTACTTTTGAAGTAACACGATTTCCAAAATGCAAGTGCACTTCTGTCCATGCCATGACAAATTTCTCTTTAAAAGGAAGCCATGTTGATTTAATGTAACTCAAAACCCATGATTTGTCCTTGTAACGAGATTCCATACACTGCCAATTTTGATTATATTCTAACTCATCAGCAGAGTTAATTACAGCTGTCCAATCACATAAAAATTCAGACCAATTTTCTCCTTCTTCAAATTGAGACTTACACTTTGCTACAATGTTTTTCTCAATATGCCATACGCATAGAAGATTGACAGTTTTTGGAAATACCACTCGAATTGCATTCATTAGTGCCAGTTCTCTATCAGACACGATAACTGAAGGCTGACAACCAACACCTAAAATGTTGCTAAACATTTTCAAAGCCCAGATATAATCTGCTTCTTCTTCTTTTTGCATAAAAGCAAAACAAGAATAAAATGAACTATTAAAACTTGAAACCCCAATAATATCTAGTAATGGCATTTTGTACTTGTTGGTCTTGTAAGTACAATCCATTAAAAAGACATTAGAGTAACTTTTTGTTAGAGCTATGGAGATTGGATGAGCAAAAAAGAGGTGTGTCAGATGACCTTCAGAGCTATACTCCACATTATATGAGAATCCATTACCACCAAGTTCTTCAAATAGAGCTTGAATCATTGTGCGACCACATAAATTTTCCTTACGAATCTTAGCTTTCATATTGTAAACAGTCTTGGATATAACTTGAAGATCAGAATTACTTTGTCTAAGTGAAGAAAGAATTTGGCGAGGCGGTATACCAGCCTTGACCATTTCTTTTATACGAGTAGTCTCATCTTCTGAAAAACGACGACAAGAAGGATGACCCAACATATCTGTTGAAGGAACATGATTATGCAGTGTGTTTACAATTGTAAGCAACCACGATCCATCACTTTTTTTGTAACCTCAAGCTTCAAATGGACAATTAATCAATCGAGACGATGTTTTCCTTGTGCGGCCACTCAATAAAATATTGTGACGATTACGATACTCACCTCCTCTATCACAACCAATAAGCACAAATCTATCCCGCTTTGACTTCTTAATAGATACCGCAAAACCTTGTTCTATAGAAGTACTACGAACATAATCAAGAAGTTCTTCTCGATTACTAAATTCTCTTGGGAGTCCAAATACCACTTCATGTTGTACAGTTTTCACATGATCACCTTCCATATCTATTCTTTGCGCTTCTTTTTCGCATAAAATATCTTCTTCAAAGTCATATTCTATTTCCCGTTCATCCATATTCTTCTTCAAATATGTAAAATAAAAAAGACATTATTAACAAAATAGTACTCACATTCATAAATAATTAGAAACTGTTTATATATTTCTCTAGTATAAAATAGCCTAAAAATTCTAAGCTTTCTTTCTAACTAACTCAAGCACCCATAAAGATTAATTTTTAGATTAAGATGTCTATAGCACAAATTATATGAGAAATTGGTTTCATAATCATCATACTCAAGATTATAAATTTATGTGTATGCCTTCAGTCCCAGTCTTTTAATTAGCTTATAAATACAACTATATTGGTCTTAACGAAAATGACTATAAATGTATAGTTGTATGAACTAAGCATTTTTATGTTTATGATAAGTTACAGTAACATCAAGCGGATTGTATTATTCGGGTTTTGATCGAATCATCAACTTACGTTTAATAAACGTGAGAATTAATGTGAACATCAAATTTCAATAAGTCAAATCCAATATGCTAATTGACATTTTATCAACATTCAAACAATAAAATTGCATGATTGAAAACTACATGAAGCAAAATCAATATATGTCCAAATTAATTACAGTATATATGGATGAAAATCATACCTGAATTCGTATATTTTGAAATTGGCTTGAATTTCTATATAATAACGACACGCCGAGTATTCTCTTGATGAAATTAGGGTTTAGAGTTCTCTTGATGCAACTAGGGTTTTGATTATGTCACTCTAATAACCTGAAGTGATTAAAAGAATAAAATATAGAAGGAATTGAATATATGTGTATATTTTAATCAAAGAAAAATATTAAAATAATTGAAAGAGACGAACTCTAACCTTGCAAACCATCAAATATGTTTTTTTGTTTAGTTTGTTTTAACTTTGGTATACGTGGTGGCATGGAGTTAAAATAACTACTCAGAGAAGAGGAGAGGATAGGTAGAAGAGAGAGAGACAGCAAAAAAAATATATCAATTTTTGTTAGGTTAAAATAATAAATAAATAAAAAGGGCAATTTTGTCACACTAAATAAAAATGGTGTGGAAAAGCAATTAGAGGTGTGGAAATAGCACCTCCCATTAGAAATGTTTCAAATAAATAAGACATATTGAAAGAAAAATAGTATGGATAAAAATAAAAAGTAACAAAGTATATGGTAAACTTATTTTCATAAAAAACATTCGTTAGAGCGACTGCCCATACACTCCCCATCCTACATTCGCTCTTGATATCCACCGAATGTTGGAACATATATTAGAACAATCTAGGTGTTTTGAGATGATATAGCAAGTTAGCAACTATTCACTTTTAATCATATTTACATTAGAAGTATATAGATGTTATAATTAAGCAAAATAGTAAATGATAGATGTATTCATATAATTAAATGGACTACACTGCAAATATACGAGGGCATGCATGCAAAGATGATTGATCTAAATATAGATCATTCCTTATTTAGTAAAAAACAATATTCTTCTTGCTTGGCGCCAACAGCACTCTTCATGAAAGTTCTATAATATAAATGGATGTCCAAGTGAGAAGTGACTATTCATCTAATCGGAACTTCCTTATATGATCTTGACATTTATACATATCAAATCTTTATTTTATTACTCCAAAACAACATAACGTTCGTAGTTAAGTACATGAAAGATACATTAACATTACTCGATAGGATATATTGCATCAGATAAGCGAGGACTTGCAAGCGCATGCAGAGGTTGATCCAAAAACTGATCATTTCTTGATTCAGAAAGATTAATCTTCTTCTTATTTAGCGGCACCTTCCATGAAAATCCTTGAACGAGTCTGGCTAGTAACATATAGGTCATGGCTGAACCAAGAGAAACACCTAAGCATCCACGCCTTCCGGTGCTAAATGAAATAAGTTTCAAGTCGGTTTCATTAATCTCAACTTCCACCTTATCATCCTTCAAATGACGATCAGGGTTGAATCTTAGTGGCTCATCCCAAACTCTTGGGTTTCGGCCAAGCTCTACTCTGCTCAACAAGACATGACTACCTTTGGGAATAAAGTAGCCAGAAATGATAGTGTCTTCACTAGAGACATGAGGAAGGTTAAATGCAGCTATAGGGTGAAGTCGAAACGCTTCTCTTGCACAAGCCTTGATGTAACGAAGAGATGGTAGATCAGATTCTTGAACTAGTCTTTCTTTTCCAACAACTCGGTCTATTTCATCCACGACTTTTTGGAGAATGTCAGGTTCATTGATCATTTCTGCTAACGCCCACTCCACAGCATTGGAAGGGTTATCCACAGTTGCAAGCACTAGTTCCTGAATACATCACATAAACTCTTATCAAATTGAGATGATGGTCAATGTTAAAATACCAAGCAAAATATCATCACTTACCGCACATTGGGCTTTGATCTCTTCCATCGACAACGGTTGTCCATTTGAATCCTTAGCAAGAATGAAAAGATCAAGCATGTCCTCAGCCTCAGTCTTCTTCCCATCACTCCATTGCTTCACTCTCTCCTCTATTATAGGTTCTTGATACTTGTTAATGTTTCGCATAGACTCACTCACAATCTTTTCTTTTTGAAAGTCCAAAAATCTCAAGTACGAAACATAATCCGACAAAGAAAAAGCGTATATATACGAAAGAACCGTAAAAGCGGACTCAACATGCTCTTCTTCTTCAAAACCAGGCCCTCCATCTCTCCTTCCTTCTCCAAAATATCTCTTGCTAAACAACATCTTCCTAATGACATTGCCACAATATTGTCGAGCAGCGAGTCTCACGTTCACAACTGAGCTCGAGCTCGATGAGGTCATGCATTGATTGTAAATGAAACGAACAAGATTATCAGCTTCTTGGTCTCTTTTGTCGCGCATCGACATTAGCTTTGACGGGTTCACTATGTGCGCACTCATCAACTTCCTCATCTTCTTCCACTGCTCGCCTTGCGGAACCACAGCCGCGGTCAAGTAGCCGCGGCTAGAGTGCTCGGTTGCCATGGTAAAAGGCCTTGACGCGAACAACGAGTCGTGTTTTCTCAAGAACTCCCGACCAATCTCCGGGGACCGCACCAAAATGAGGTGAACATTTGCTAGACGAACACATGCAATGTCGGTTTGGAATTGTTTAAAGAGGCCAAGGACCCATCGGAATGAGGGTTCCTTGCCAAGTAGCATTTCAGGAAGATTTCCTAGAATCGGCCACGGTGTTGGACCCGGAGGACGCTTGTAGGACATTTTCTTCGTGCGCATTTCGGGTTTTCTAGGGTTAAAATAACGTTTTATGAAGAAAGGAAAAAGAAAAGCGACCACAAGTGCCAACAAAATGGTAATGAGATTCATTGTAAATTGTTTTGAATGAAAGATTGGAAATATTATGTGATATATGAGTGATGATCAGAGACTTGTTTATATAGGATATTTAGAACATAAGAGTTCATGTACGTACTCTTGTAAAAGGTTGAATGAGATTGATTTTTTCGTATATGGTACCTAGGATTTCAGAAGATATGGGTTGATTTAAGTCCAGAAATAGGAGTATACAATAGTCCATACGTATTCTTATGACAACACAATTTTATTGGAATATTGTGCATCTTGATTGAATTTTTTCAGCTCTAATTAGTATAATTGGGTTGGATTCTAAATTTGTTGTGATCATATACTCATCATTTCCTTGAAAAGATCTTAATAAATTTGTTAGGTGGAAAAAGAATTGATTCATTGCAACTTTTTCTGCATGTAAGATAAGACATGGATAAGACAACATTATGGAAATGGGTGATGAAGATGGACAGTATTGGCCAAGAATACATATGTATAAACTTATGAATAATTAAACATTACTATAATGTTAGATACACATTTTGCATGTTACTATCCAAAACTTTTTTGTTGCACATTACTACCCTAAACTATAAAGATTTCATTATGTCGGTTAACTTTAATGAAATTTGACTATATAAAAAAAAGTTTAGGTTAGTAACGTGCAAACTGTGTATCTAACAAGGTAGTAACATGTAATTAAAAAAATGAAACGTATTTATGTTTTTTCAGGATTTAACAGACGGAACATTTAACGGATTGGAAAAAAGATTGTTCAGGGTAGTAACGTGCAACGACATGATAGTAACGTGCAAAATGTGTATTTAACATGGTAGTAACGTGTTATTATTCCATTAATATTTGTTAAGAATTAACAATGACATAATTAATTTGTGATCAAATCAAGTTCAAATAATAGGATCGCGCACATAAAAATGTATAAATTGTCAATAATGTCATTATAACAAGTTAGTTATTATCTCTTAACACATGGTCATGAGAATACAAAAATAAATATACTAAACTAACTAAATTCTCTTTAATTTTTCTCAAAATAAAAACAAAAACATTCATTTCAAGACGGGTAAAATAATTTTTTTTTTGCCTCCTAACATTGCATAATTATACATAAAAAAAATATTGTACTACAAGTCTACAATATGCAAAAATGGCAAGGCTGGGAGATGAATAGGCAAAAGATTCAAGAACAGGAACATGAAGGAAATGGTTGTTTTGTTATGCTTTTTGGCATGAAAATTAGCAAAAGTTGGCATACTATAGCTACTCTTTTTCTATAAACAATAATTCCACAAGGAATTAGATTCCAACTCCACCAACTTCTGCATTTCCAGACTAGAATCTTCTATTGATTTTTCCTTCTAAATAAAACTAAAAAAGGACCGACCACTTTCACAATTATCAAACATAATATATATCTTAGTTGCAATAATATATCCACGCAAAATTTATATCAATCCCATGCATGCACATAATATGTGTATATATATTATACTATCCGTCTAAAATTGTCCAGTTCAACTTATACATTCTTGGATTGATAATTAATTGTAATATATATCTATCTCTATCTATATTATCAATAACATTTATAACATAAGTTAAAAATTAAAAATGCCACAACAAATTCATATATTCAATTACTTAACATTTTGAACAATTGAAATGTCATGAAATTGAAATGCTTCTCTTAATTAAATTTAAAAGTTGATTTTTTTTTTCTTTTTCTTTCCGAATTTTGGAGCTCATAGTAAAAACATTAAAATAGGAACAACGAAGAAGTTAATGCACGTAATAACATATCGTTATACAAATTCTATATAACGAATATCACAGAAGCAGCAACAACATATATAGATAAGATAAGATTAAATTTCTTACTGAAGAAGTTATAGCTTTTCTATTCAGCCTTTTTTGCATGTAAAAAAAATAAAATAATAATAATAATAATAATAAAGAAACAAATCTCTAAACCCTTTTATAAATTAATTCCGTGTTTCCCTGCCAAGTTTGTGGTCGCAATCTACAAAAAGAGAACAAAGTAAAGGAAATAAAAGTAGACAAATAACAATAAAATGCCCAACTGTGTATAATAAATTTTTCACTTTTATTAAACAAATACTAGTCTGAATCTGAAAGTTGAAAGACAAGCTGAAGGTTTTGGTGAGGCAAAAAAAAAAAATGCATCTACAATAAATTATATATACACACACAAACACTACTAACCTAAAAAGCATTTTGCTTTAATTGGCCTCTGCATGTCTCCAGTGATTAGTATATATGTAATGTGATTGATTAATATTATTTTTACATATAATAACTCCATAGATTTATGGTTTAGACTTTAGTATATGATGTATATGACATGAATTCAACAATTAATATATATTACGATCGTTACTAATAGTATATATATAGTTTATATTATATTTTTGCCTTTTCAAAATGTATAGATCTTCATAAAATACTAATGTATAATTTGCTATTGCTTTAACTATTTTGAGGGGAAGAAGGCTTACTTCAAAAAGCTTTTGATCAAATAGTGAAATATATAGTTTGTTATTGCATGCAATAAAAGATAGTTAAAAGATATATGGTGTCATAGTTAGTTAATGTCACTAGTATTATGATCCACCATAAAAATGACGGTTTATTTTTGGATGGATTTTTCAATTGCAGATAATATAACCATCTATAAGAATGACGTTGTATCCGTCTTGGGGATCAACGCGGCCTTGGACTATAAGAGCATCTCCAATGCTTAGCATTTTTTTGGGGTGCTAAGGAGGAGAGAGAGGGG
>JAYMTK010003738.1:0-11913 GCA_036897405.1 Pelargonium myrrhifolium | reverse complement strand
GAATAAATTTATAATATCAAAACATCTCCATTTTTTACACTAAACATTTTCATTATTTATAACACCAACTCTGGCCAATATCCTCCACGCACTCCGGAGACCATCTCAACTCCGGCATAGTTGCTAGCCTTCGAGCCCCAATCCACACGACCACTTTGGCGAACCCCATCCGCGTCGTCATAGCTGGAGATAGAGCATGAGCACGACGACTCTTTTCTCCGGCGGAGCACAAGCATATGAGCACAAAACCACCATCTTTGGACGCAAAATCGAGGTCTCATCCTTATAGCAGTTAGGCAAATCGACGACGTGTTCCCCATCTCCTGTAGTTAATCATGAATGTCGCTTCAGATCTACTCGATTTTGCCGATGGAGTTCACGAGCTCGCCAAAGTTGGAGCACGAGCATGGCACACCAATGAAATCAAGCATAAATACAAGGAGCAAAATGGTCCTTGGCCTCGTCAGCAAGCTTGAGTCAGATTTCAGGTCAGTTAAAGACCCGACGACAAGAGGTTCCAAATTTCGAGATCTCCAAACATACTCATCATTACACTCATATCAAATAGAAATATATAAGGAGCACAACAGTCTGAACGGAAGTCAAATCGAACCACAAACAAACTCGGAACGACCAAAAAATGAACAAGAAAAGAAGAAGCGTCAAACTCACACGCCCCACGTGCGACGCGTGTGACGCATGCGAGCGAGAGGTAGCATTGGTCCGCCATGTGGCGCTCTCCTCCTTTTCTTGTGCCTTGTTTAGTTGGGCCTTATTTCGCCCCTATCTCTCTTTCTCACATAGTGTTGCCCCAACTAAACTAGCTCCAACCCCCCCCTCCCCCAACTTTGGTCCCCCCATCTTGGGACTTGTTTGTCTAGGCCTCTCCCGACACCTTCCCCTCCTCTCACATAACCATGTTCCATCCAAACGCATTTCCACCAATTTTCTTCTCTCACCTTATGCCTTGTTTAGAAAGATCTCATTCCAAACCCTTCTCCCTCTCTTGTCATCTACCACCAACCAAACACCCTACCCCCCACGTTTGGATACATCTGTATCCCTCTGTCCCTTCTCCCCTTTCCCATCCTCCTTCCTCCTTTCCTTTTCCCTCTTCCCTCTCCACTTCCATCATTTTCCTTTCCCTTTCACCTGTCCCTCCTCCTCCCCTATACATCATTTGCGCCTCCTCTAGCTTTGGGAAGAGGGTGTCGACCGCATCATCTATGCGCCCATGCTCCTAAGCATATCGCACACATCCGTATGGACATAGAGTAAAATAATCCCAAGGCACAGGCACGAGAGCAAGGGTCTGAGAAAATAAGCCAAGTGGGGAACGCAAACTTAGAGACTACATAACTCATCGAGCTGAGAGCAAGTTGGCATGTTGATGAGTAGAATTAGTAGATAGCTGAGTAAAGAGAATCAAGTTAGCCTACTGGCGAGTAGAACCAGCAGACAACCAAGTGAAATGACCAAAAAGACCGCGGGTCCCGCCTTGACATCAACGAATCAAAGCGTGGCACGTGTCAGGTAAACTCATGGACTATATAAGGAGTCTCGAGTCAAAGATAAAAGGTTCGGTCAAATTACAACTTGAGCTATACTCAAATTACAAGCGTTCTTCGTAGTCTTCGAGTGTTCATAACGTTCTTCGTGAATTCTTCGATCATAATCGGTTGAATCGCGGAGTTTCACTTTGATTATATTATAATCTGCTTGTGTGTAGAACTGATTCTCACACAAGAGGCGGTCTCCTGGACACACATCCAAGTTTCCGCTTAACGGTTTGTTCTGTACGCATGCGACATGTCACGATCAGACTGCCCCGATCTCACTGTTGGATCATCCACCAAATAAACAGGACCCGTTCCACCTCCCTTAACTTGGAAAAGAAGACCAGACGACGTCGTATCGTCACTTTGACTTTGACCGCAAAAAAGAGTCAAATCAATCTTGATAATTTAAAAGAAAAAAAATCAAACACTCTAATTGAATCTTTGAGCAAAAGATTATGATTATTTAATTCTAATTTTTTTTATTGTTCTAGAATTTTTGGATATAAGTATGCATTATTTGGAAAAATTAAAATTTTAATAATGTTCATCCCAAATAGTTATATGAAATATAAAAAAAAGTATCTTAATTGGACAACCGAGCATGAAGTTACGGATTTTTAAAGTTTAAATCATAACATAAAACATTGAAGACGTGAGAATGAGAATCTCATTTCATCCCTTATAGGTGATAACCAAATTACACATGGGTAAGAGAATGAGAATGTGAATGAGAATGAGTGTGTTTTGATCCCGACACCATCAATGAGAATCCTATTCTCATTCCCATTCTCAAACCATTTTTGCTATTTCAAACACTATCTTAGAATAATTAAAGTACACAATGGATTTATCCTAAATTGTTGAAGAATATAATAACTCCCTATATTTATTTATCCAATATTAGTAGTCCAAAATGACATGTAAAATGAAGTAATGACTGAGCTGTGAAGACTAATAAAAAAGTTGTAGCCTCAAATGGTTGTTTATGATGACCTTTCACACATAGGTTACAGCTTGTAAAACTCATAGTTTTACAATTTTCAAACAAGTTTGAAACCTAACATACATCAATTGAACCTAACTCAAAAAAAAATCTTACCTTTCTTCTCTCTCTTCTCAACAATTGTATGGAATACAAGGTTTGAAGATCTATGATGAACAAACTTTGATCCATCTCTTAGAAACCATCTTTATCAATAGGATTTATTTTTGTGTGAGGGAGATGGTTTGTCAAACAATTTCCGAATTTGTTTCTCCAAACAAGCCTACATGCAACAACATTGCTCTTGCTTATGCTATCTTACCTTCCTCTTTCCTTTTCATTTTGGGTTATAGTAAGTTCATTATCTCTTTTACTCGGGTTTTTTTAGGCGATACAAACATCATGAATGGAGGCTTGAACCTCAGATCTCAAAAAACATAAATGTCTTAACCACTTGACTCAATGGGTGTTAATTCTTCTGCTTATATATTCTCTCAAATCTTCTCAATTAACTAAAGAAATGTTATTCTTTTTAATCGAATTCCAAGTATTTTTCATATTTTAAGATTTCATGAGTTAAAGGTCGATTTAGTTTAACCTACCATTAGATCATCTTGTCATTAAAAGTTCATTTCAATAGAAATTTAATGATAAATGATTTAATACATAACAAATAAAAAAATGTCATTATTCAGGAATGATCCTATAAGATTGTTGTGTGGAGGCAACTACCCCTTTTTTATTTTATTTTTATCGGTAATTCTAACACCCCTGATAATCCTGATGAGACTTGAACCTGAGACCTCTAAAGAAATTCAAATACTTTAAACCGCTTGCTCTACTGGGTACCATTTTCCATTACTAAATTATCGAATTTGTGTTTATGATGACATGCAAATTTGAGTTTTGCCCTTAAAGCTTGATAAAGTTGAAATCTTGTACTTTGTTTCCACAAAACAAAAGATCTTGATATGTACTTATTATAATTTTATTCACAGATTATGGTTCAAGGGCACAAGGAGCAAACATTTTAATACAAAATGATCTTAAACTCAACGACAAAGAAATTGAAAGCATTCAACTTATAACAAGCCTATGCATAATTGTTGGCAAGATTGGTGCAGGAATAAGCTGTGATATTGGTGGTCGTCGCTATACCATCGTAATGGCCAACGCTTTTTTCTTGTTAGGCACTCTCTTCTCAAGCTTTTCCAAACAATATTTGTTGCTCGTAATTGGTACAATAGTTGCCAACATTGGGGTTGGCTTAGGCGATGTGGCTTGCCCCATTTTCATTGCCGAGCTCTCTCCTCCATCCTCTCGTGGATGTCTCACCTCTTTATGCGAGGTATGTTTCATTTTCTTCGATCTTTAGTCCTTGTACTATTCATGAAGTTTGGGTTTAGCACATGAACTTTCAAAAGTTTGGAATTAATCCAAAGGTCGTGCAAGTGTATGAGTTTAGTCCAAAGTAGTCGCGAAAGTGTGTGAAATAAGGACACGTGTCAGTTAAATTTGACGGATTCCGTCTGTGACTCTGACGGCGTGTCTTTATTTCATACACTTTCGGGACTACTTTGGATTAAACCCAAACTTTGCGGATAGTACAAGGACTAATTCTACCTTTTTTTATTTATTTAGAATAAGTTTTGTTTTAGGCTTTTCACATAAATTAGAAAAATCTTTAAAAAGTTTAGACGACCACTCTATTATATATTTGTACGTTTAATTGGGGTTAAATAGTTTTGTCTCTTCTAGACTGACTTATTTTTTTTTTTTAAATTTAGCATATAATTAGAGTTTTGTCTTGTTTGAACCCTTGTAAACTATTTAAATTATCAATTAAACCCACTTAATCGGATGGAGTCGGTATTCATGTGCCACGTCAACATATGTTGATACTTCGTTACGGCATATCTCAGATACAAAGTCCACATGTGAATTCCACATCATCATACCGTTTCATTTTTTTACATAATTCAAAGCCAAAACAACATTTTGCTTGACTGTAATATGAAAATAATAATGAAACTCAACATTTTTTATTATATGGCATGTACGACGCGTGGACTCTGTATATTATGTGGTATGCTTACATGTCAAAATATGTTGATGTTGCACCTGAAAACCGGCTACCACTACAAAAAAGTTCAAAACGGTGAAGGAAATTTTCGTCACAAATTGTGACATAATCATGTTTTTCGTCACAGTTCTGTTGCAAATTGTGACATAAATCATATTTTTCGTCACAGTTATGAATTTTTGTCAGAATTTGTGAAGAATTTTTTTGTCACAACCATTTGTGACAACATGAACAATGACAAAATTATTCACATAATGAATTTTGTGATAGAATTTTAGTGATTTGTGACAGAAACTTCTGTCAAGATTTTTCTTGTAGTGTACATCCGGTTGAGTGAGTTTAATTTATAAAAACTTTTTAATCTTTTAATTTGTGCAACTAAAATGATACTATGCGACAAAGAAAAAAAAAATCTAAGTGTGCTATCTTTATTGTAGCTTTTTCTCAACATTGGCTACCTACTTGGATCCATATCAATAAATTTCATTTCAAAATTCCCCATCGACATGGGTTGGCGATTAGAGTTTGGAATTGCTGCATTAGCTTCAATTTTCCTCACAATCATGATCCTCGTCATGCCGGAGTCCCCTCGTTGGCTCGTCATGCAAGGCCAAATCGACCTCGCCAAACAAGTTTTGCACAAAGTTTCCAACTCCAACGAGGAGGCTTCCATAACCCTAGAAGCCATCAAAGCCGAAATTCACACAACATCTCCAAGTAACTTATTCAAAGAAACTCTTCTAAACCCATCACAACCAATCCTTCACATCACCATCACATCTCTCCTCATCCCACTCGTCCAACAAATGGGCGGTCTCAACATCATCTGGCTCTGCACCGCCATCGTCATGGAACGAATCGGCATTAGCTCCTCGGACAACATTTTCATGGCGCACGCCATGATTTTCGTGCTCAAAATAGTATTAGTCTTCGTAGCAATATTGACAGTAGACAAAATGGGAAGACGGCCTCTCCTTCTCGCTAGCTGCGGAGGGATCATAGTATCGTTGCTCGGGTTAGCGACATGTTTCATGTTCATGAATGAATTTGCATTGACGGAGACACCAACGTGGGATGTGATGTTGTCTTTGTTGTTTGTTATAATGTACTTCATGTTCTTTTCGATCGGGATAGGCCCAATGGTGTGGGTTTATGCGGTGGAGATGTTTCCGTTGCGATTGAGAGCTCAAGGAGTGAGTTTGGGAATGGCGAGCTATACGATCATAAGTCTTGTGATGGGAATGAAGTATACGCGAGTTTATCAGCAGATACAAATATGTTGGAACTTGCTGATATTCGCCGGAGTTTCTTTAGTTGCATGGTTATTTTTCTGCACATTACCGGAAACAAAGGGGAAGAGTTTAGAGGAGATAGAGAGTTTGTTTGGTGATTTTAAATGTAAGTTTTTTGCTACTTATAGTAGATAGTAACGCAAGTTGCTTGTTTGAATAAATTACCAAATTTGTTTTACATTTGTATATATGCTGTACTTCTGTAAAGAATAAACATAGATAGTTAGAGTTATGATTTCTTTCAAATATCTTCAAATCATGTTGAAACAAAGTCAATCGATTATAAATAACTTGGTAAGAACATTATTAAAATTTTGTGCATAACTAATATACTAAAATAACAAACTTTTTATAAATACTTTATTAATGTATGTCCACGAGCACAAGCAATTTCCGACTATTTTAACTTGGTTCATGTTATGTTTCTTGTAAAAGTTTGATTATTTTTTCTAAGTCAAAAATCAAGTCCGTCATCATTCTAATCTTCTTTTTCAAGTCAGGAGAGTTGGAGTAGGCTAGCTATCTGTTCTGAGTCTTCGGGTCTTTAGGTGTCTGGTGGTAACAATAATCAGATTCGGTTATTAGTGACCTTTAGTCTGCGAAGGTAACACACCGTTAAACGGAGGCCCTGGATGTGCGTCAAGAGAACTGCATATGGCGTGAGAATGAGATCTCAACACAAACGGAATCACAATTATAATAGGAGGAATTTAAAAATCGAAGTCTTCATACCTCGTTCGTGGGATCGAAGAACGTACAAAGATCGCGAAGAACACACGAAAATTGCTCGAGAGGGTTTCGTATTCTTGCAATTGTGCTCTGAGAAGTAAAATGACCTAACATTTTACCTTGGGCTTGAGACTCCTTATATAGCCTTCAGGCTTACTTGCCACATGGCGGTATCTGATTGGTCGGTGTCGAGGTGGGTTCCGTGATTGGCCTGGCTGGCCGCCTATTAGTTCTGCTCCCCAACATGCGCCTGCCAGCTCTCATGACCGGTTGCCTTGCTTTCCTTCTACGAGTTACCTCCCCGGCAGGCAAGTGCTGATTTAGCTCTTCGTTCATGCGATTCCTCTTTCTTCTGCTGGGTCTGTTCGCCAACAGGCAAATATTGTGCTCTATCTCCAACCACGTGGGAGACATATAGCGATTCTGGGTTAGAGCCATGTGTCTGACTTTTTATCCTCTTATTGTGCTGTCTGGACTGGGGTAGCTAGAAGGTCGAGGCCGGATGCTCTGCCTAGATGGCTACCTTATTCAGGTAGACGAACTTGATTGAATGGCGTCACCCTAACCGAGTGACTTTAAACGTGGATTCCAATGGCCCAATAGACCCTGTTCCTGGGTTTCTACTCCACCCAGAGACCCGGTTGAGGCTCATGCTGACTTTTTAAGTGACTTGGTGACGTGTCACCTCGTCATTGGTTTAAATATTTTTGATTTTTTGTGTCGAATCAGTTGCCCCCACTCCGAGTGAAACTGATTTATCAGAACAATGTTGGAGTGAACGATGTGTAGATTTAACCAAATTCTTTGTATTCATTTTTTGGGGTAGGAGCCGACGATAATGGGCCATGGTCGAACCCCTTGTAGTCCCCTTGAGCGAATATTTTCTAATTTGACTTAGGAAACTCCTTTTCAGTGTCTTGTGAGTCAAGTTTCTTGTTTTGATACTAGCTTCCAAGCTCTCCTAATTCGCTTCAAATATCATTTTTGGGGTCTCTTCAATTTATAGGGAGACTCACAATGCATTGTTCTTCCACCATTTATAAGAGTAGAGTTTTTGTAGCTCTCCCCGTTGTAGCTGAATTCAGCCCCCTCTGGAGGTGAGTGAAATTTTTATTAATGTCAAAATTCTACTTCCTCACGTCTTCTCACATCCTTCAAATTTTTGTATGTTTGTATGATTGAACTCTTCCAATTTTGCGTGTACGTAGTATTGCATGATCAATTATCAATTTCGTGTTGCTATGCCTCTTCCATGCGGGTGCGTGTGTTGTGTACCTTATTTAGGGGTCTCATCATTCCTTTTCCCGAACCCTCTTGACTTTTTTTTGATGATGACATCACCTTGATCCGGCTGGCGAGAGTGGCGACTTTGAGCTACTCTTCAAGCGATGACCGACGTGACACCAGCCAGAGTGACATTATGTTGCGGTTGTGCTTGTCCGAGGGGTGATGCGGAAACCCTGGATTCGACTAGGGTTTCGCCATGTTGCGGCATGCATGCATTCTTGCAAGCCAGTGTGCCCCTCTTTTCTTGGCCCATCATGCCCCCCTAGGCTTTGTGCTAGGGGCTTTGCACGTGGTGAGTATTGTTTTGACTCATTTGCGTGCTTCTTCTTTTTTTGCTTATTTTGTGATATCTTGCTCCTATCATAATTTAGTTTTCATGCTTAATGGCTTTTCACATGATTCTATAGGACGTTACTTCATTTTCCATAGTCACCATGTCTAGCTCGTCCAAGAAAGGGATCAAGATGCTTCTCAAACTACTTCTTTTAGGTCTCGTTGAGTAAACTATAGAGATCTATTTGATGATTCGATTTTGAGGAGTTCATGGTGCTTTCTGCACCTCGGGTGCTCCCTATGCTCTCGCGCAGGTCTCTTTTACCTCATGCGTTCCAAACCTTAATCGACAATGAGTCGATCCCATCGTCATTTATTGCGAAGGGCCTTCTACCAACCGGTCACCAGTGAAGAATTAGAAGATCTCTATGCTCTTCATCGTATCAGCACCAAAAAGTTCAAGTTTTGCCTCCTAGATGTTGAGGATGACATAGGTTCTTATTCTGGAGAGATCACAGTGTACATGTCATTTTGCGGTTGGATTTACTCTCGCCATGTGCCCCTATCTCGAGAAGGTGCCTGCCCACTTCAGGTTCTCTTTGCGAGACTTGAACTCGGGTTCTTTTTGCAAGACCACTTTCTTTGCGATCCTTTACCATTTGTGTGTAAGGGAGCCATATCCGGTTCTCTTCTCATACTTTTTCTATGAAACAAACCCGAAGGGCTCCTCATCAGTGTGCTTTTTAATAGTTACCAAGCATCCTCGCATCTTCAGTTTTGACTATGAGAAGGATAACGATTGGCGTTGTTGAAAGTTCTATGTCTGCTCTCGCCATGGTTTCAGATTTTCTAGCAAGTCGGTAGCATCTGCGGCTACTACCAAGAAGAGAGTTGCTACCTTGAAATCATACGACAAGATCAGTTATGATATTATGACCAAGGGTTGGCCCACTAACATGTGACATGAAGTTCGCTTCCTCATGAGGGGTCTTGTGCAGTATTTTGCGGGTGTTTCCAGGCGTCCCTATCTAGGCGTGACGCCCATTCTCCAGCCTACTAGGCTAGTTAGAGATTTCTCTTAGCCTATTCATTATGATACCTCCAACTCTGTATGGAGAAAGCAGTGTCCGAAGCCTTGTAAGTGTGATCCTGATGAGACAGGCATCGCATCAAAACGTAAGATTTTATCTTTCGTGTCTTTAAGTTCTTCTATTTTCCATACTTGTTTCCATGGGCCCTTATCGAGTTCTTTTGTAACTTGCAGGAACGAAAGCAATCTTGATCAGATAAATGTTATGAGGGACATTTTGAAGGATAGCAAGAGGTTCTTTATCCCTCTCGCTCCTCACTCCCATGTGTCGGATGCCCCTCCTCCCAAGAAGAGGATGCGTGTGGTGCGGGAAGTGCCCGATGACCAAAGTAGTTCTGATGAGGCGGATGAGGCCGACTCGTCCGAATCAATAGCAGGAAGTGATGATGATGACATAAACAAGGGGGAGGAGGCTAATATTTCCATCCCTATAGAGGTGGAGGAATACTCTCTCGCCTCTCCTTCTCCAAGGAAGAATTTTGTATCTCAACCGGGTCTTTGTGAAGACGTGGTTGTTATGGGGACCCCAATCTACACTACTGCGATAGAGGCAAGTGGCTCAGGTTTTGAGATGCCTGAAGCCTTGGTGGGAGAATAATTGGGTAACCTGCTGGAGGAGACCTCCCTAACTGCCTATCCTGCTTTGGCTCCATTCGAGATGTGAACCCTCCTTAGGCAGCTTGACAGTCACATCCATACGGTAACCTATTGTTGCCTTTACTTTGTTAATACTTCTTCAATATGATTATGTGGATGACATTCCCTCTTCCACTTTTTAGATAGCTGATATTAGGAATCGGGTTATGGGAGGCTTGCATGGGCTCCTAGAACCTAACGCTGCTGAGCCTGACGCTGAGAAGGCGAATGTTGCCCAATTGGAGGAAGAACTAGCTTGAGAAAAAAGCGTGTTCGCATTCTTATGGCTCAGCTAGCAGAGAGTGAGGAGAGGCAGTGACAGGCTAACATCAATAGTGATCAGATGCAGGCTAGTTCAATGCTACCTCAATAGCCCTTAAGAATTGACAGGTAGAGCGTGAGAGTGTAACTATCCATTCATAGTTGTCTTTCAGCTTGCCTATCTGTTGTTCACAAATACTTAGTCTCTCTTGAACTCTCTTATTGCAGTTGGCAGCTGAGCTTGCTAGGTCCCAAGAGTTGCCCCCTTTTTTTTCGTAACCTAGAAGATTCACTATCGTTCAATTGGCTTCCTGAGCTTAGTATGGTGATATGTACTTCTTAGAGCTTGAGACATTGTTCAAGCTTGGAGATGCACAAGGCAAAAAAATAGGCCATTCGAGTGGCTATGGGGCTGGGCCGACTTGACTTTGTTACTGTTGAGGAGGTGTACAAGACTCCTTCTTTCCACCCGTCTACTAGACCCTTTTGTTCTCTTCTTCCATACTCTCAAAATGAGTACATCAATTCACGGGAGTATGACAGGCGTGGCTATGGAGACGAGGTTCCTTGGTAGCTACTCTGTATGACTCCAACATGACTTTAGAATTTAAGTATACGGGCTATTATTCCACTCCTTACTTTACCGTCGAGAAGTTAGCGGATGAAGATAGTGAAATGGCAAAGAACCCGGCTTGACTTCTTCAAATGGACCAGATCATTGGAGTCTCCAAGGAAGAGTTAAAGCGGTTCAGCCTTAGATGTCCATGCACCGACCCATCTCCCGGGCGTACCTTTGATTCGTCGTAGGTTTAGCGTAGCTTAGAGTAGCATAGCTTAGTGTAGTTAGTTATTTGGAACCTTTGGCATCGTTTACTCGAATTCTCCACCCTTAGTGAAATAAAATTCGCATTTGCGCTTGTTTGCACTTATGTGTCTTTTCTTGCTTTCAGTTTATGCCCTTCACGTTAGACTTTCCAAGTGAAGTCTTACGATGGTGTAAGTGAGACATTGTGTCCCTAGGTCTTTGACTCTATAGGGACAAATTCGGCCTTTGTTCGCGAACTGACGAGTTTGGATAGGCTGTCATATTTTCATAGACTACCTTCCATAGGTAGCTGCCTCTAGGGAGCAGGCTACCTTCTACAAATAGCTGCTTAACTACTGGCCGGCTACCCTTAGCTAGCTGCTTCTCAGTAGGCTACCCTTATGCAATTACTTATCTCTGTATAAGGCTACACCCAGGTAGCTACTTCTCTAGAACAAGCTGCCTTCCGCAGGTAGCTGTTTGGCTCCTTTTAGGTTACCTTCCTCGATAGCTACCTCTCTTATGATTATACTTTTTTCTTAGAGGAGATGGACTACGTGGTGACCCCTCAGGACCTTGGTTGGGATGCCTAGGCGTTTTTCCATTTCTGATTTTTTGAGGTGTCACTAGTTGTTGTAACAAGGCTCGACTGAGATGTGGGTTTTGATAGGTGACCCTGTACTTGCTCGCATTCGAACATATGCTTATTCTCGAAATGGTTTGTACTTGTTCCTTCTGACTCTTTGATATGAGTACAATTTAGAATGGTGATTCAAAATTGCCCCCCATTCCGAGCAATGTTTATTTATCAATGTCGCGCTGGAGTAGAGCCATTGTCTTACGTCAATTTTCCTTAGTTATTTTGTGAAATTTGATGTGGGACATGGCGGTTTCCCCTTTAATAGGTGATCCACGG